>JAVLVB010000561.1:337459-365903 GCA_032876305.1 Orestias chungarensis | reverse complement strand
CAGACCTAAACGCAGCATCCCTGGCTTTCAGCAGAGAACGTGCCTCTGCATTCAGCCAGGGTTTCTGGTTCGGGTAGCAAGTCACAGTCTTGGTGGTGGTGACATCCTCCACACACTTGCTGATGTACCCCAGAACAGCAGATGTGTAGTCCTCCAGGTCCAGCTCCCCCTCACACTCAGCAGCCTCTCTGAAGACCTGGCAGTCTGTGCAGCCGAAGCAGTCCTGCAGCACGGCGTCGGCGTCACTGGGCCACACAGTGATGGTCTTCTGTGTGGGTCTGGAGCGTCGCAGCCGTGGATGGTAAGCAGGCACCAGCATGACGGAGATGTGATCGGAGAGCCCGAGGTGGGGGCGGGGGAAGGCTCTGTATGTGTCTTTTAGGTTGGTGTAAACACAATCCAGCGTGTTATTTCCACGTGTTGGGATGTTCACATGCTTAAACTTCGGCAGGCAGTTCTTCAGTTCTATGTGGTTAAAATCCCCCGCTACCACGTAGAAAGCCTCCGGGTGCTTGTTCTGAAGCGAGCTGATGTTGTTATATAGCTCCTTCAGCGCGATGTTAGCATTAGCATCCGGCGCTATGTAAACAGCAACAACGAACACAGCAGAAAACTCCCGAGGCAGATAGTGAGGTCTGCACTTCACAGTCAGCTGTTCTGTCGCCTCTGAGCAGTGTCTGTGTTCCAACACGCAGTTTGTGCACCAACCTTGGTTGATATAGACGCATAGTGCGCCCCCGCGGGCTTTCCCGGAGAGCTGGTTGCAGTCCTTGTACTTGTGACCCCCCCTTATCAACGGATAAGGGGGGGTCATTCCAAGACCAGGTCCTGCAACTTTGAGATGTGTCACTTATTCAAAAGGGCGTTCTCCTTCTATTCCACCTGGAACATGCTTCAGCCGTATCTGAAGCTCTCCAATCTGCTGACACTTGGGGATTTTGAAATAACCATATGACAACATGTCAGTAGCCAGCTCTACTTGTTTAAAGTGAAAAGGTTTCAACACTGTATGATATTTACCTGTAGAAGTGCTCTACTTGTTTAAAGTGAAAAGGTTTCAAAACTGTATGATATTTACCTGTAGAAGTTTTAGAGGGTTGTATTATTGTTAGGCTGCACAGTGTTGCAGTGGGTAGCACTGTTGCCATGCAGCAAGAAGGCTCTGAGTTCAATTCCACCTTGGGATCTTGGGTCTTTCTGCAAGGAGTTTGCATGTTCTTCCTGTGCATGCGTGGGTTTTCTCCAGGTACTCCAGCTTCCTCCCACACTCCAAAAACATGACTGTTAGGCTTATTGGGCACTCTAAATTGTCCTTAGGTGTGAGTGTGTGTATGAGTGGTTGTTTATCCTGTATGTCTCCGTGTTGCCCTGCGATGGATTGGCGACCTGTCAAGGGTGTACCCCTGCCTCTCGCACGTTGAAAGCTGGAGATAGGCGCCAGCAGACCCTCCCGACACCAATAGGGACAAGGGTGTACAGGAAATGGATGGATTATTGTTTTTTAATACTGATGTTGACATTTGTCACAGATCTCTTGGAAAGTAGTCCATGAGTCTGAATCTGCATAAATCAAGGATTGAAAATGAAAACAAAATACCAGCCCTTGCAGGTCCACAAGAATGAGCAACACTACTTTAATAGAACAAGTGCAAAACATAAACTGAAAATATTTAACCATACGGGAGGACTAAAACTAAAATGACAAGCAGAGAAGAAAAAAAGATCTGAAGGAAAAGCAACAAAAAAAATCCAAAACAGCTGGGTATTTCAGCATAATATAATTTACTTGACATGATATATGCAGTTCGGCCATTTCTCATGCAACTGATTTCTAAATGCCCCAGTGGTAGCAGGTGGGTGACTAAGATCAGTTTGAACTGGGACTGCAACCGAGAAATATAGTGTATCTCTTGCCCTAAACCTATGTAATGCACTTATTAATTTCTGGTACCATATAGCACTCAATATATGGTACTTGTGTAATCTGTGTTTTAATTGAATCTTGTAGATGAATGACAAATCCTTAATGTTAAATCCTCTTCCAGGATACTGCAGATAACTTACAATTTGTAAAATGTCTCGTAGTACAACATTTAAACCCTCTTTGTAAGTCACTTTGGATAACAGCGTCTGCTAAATGCAAAAATGTGTGAGAGAGAATCCGACGTGATGCTTCCATTGCAGCAGGTAATGCAAATGAACCTCCAGGTTGGAGCTATGGGTAAATAGCCGAGGCAGTGGGGAGCAAACATTAAGGTGCTCATGACTGATATGAAACTCATAAAATTTGATTTTGCATAATACCCTTCATTAACAATGTCATTTAAGTAATACAAACATTTTAATTCCACTAAACGCTTAGTCAGGTAGTTTTTATGGTTCATGAAAAGGGATTGTACATTGAATGGAATCTAAAAACTTACAACTCTCATTTTAACAAAACTTTGTCTTTAGAATGTTATTGCCCAAAAATAAGTTCTGACTTTAAGTGCTCCAGAGTGCTATGCCACCCATTTGATGGAGGCTGACTGCCTTGAAAGTCTGAAAACTTCTTGTAGTTTTTTTTTTTTTTTTTTTTGCCCATCGCTGTTTTTCGAAGATATTAAAAGGTGCTGAAATTAACATATCAGGAAACATGTAGTACATCGTTTTCCGACTAAAACTGGTCTTTAATATTGGTGAGTATGTCTAAACCTATTTCACTTCATGATGCATCAGTTGTCTAATGCAGTTTCATATTCAGCACATTACTTGGGCATTAAAGCTTTACCACTGTTCATCCTAAAGCTCAACATTAGGCTTTTCCTGCCAGTTCAAAGAGAAGGATTTTTATTATTTATGAATCTGTAATTGGTGCAGCGATGGTATACGAAGTATTTAATTATGAATTGTCCCAAACAGCCAAACACTTGATATGTTAATGGTCAACTCACACAGCTTATGTGTTTAAAGTGCTAGCCCTAATTTTTGTTTAATTTCTTAAATTTATGGTAACGGTCTTTAATTTCTACAAAAGTGTTTTGCATTGTATAACTTTTTACCAAGTTTTGATAATAGATATTGTAGGTATTCTTACATGCATTTTTTTAAATAAAAAAAAGGTCAAAGAAGTGTTTAAATTAAAATTAGAATCTGAGTTGAAGACATTTTTCAGACATTTTCCTGTCAGTTTGGGTTTTTTTTTTTCCATATGTGAAAAATGAAAATTAAATGACTTTATGAGTTCAACATAAAGAAATATCTAGTTTACAACAATGGATACAAAAAATACAAAACATGTTTTATTAAAAGCATAGAAATGCTGGCAGCTGTAGGACAATTAACTCTTCACACAAGGGCATAGAGCCATGTTACGTAAAAATAATGGGAATAAGTGAAAAGCAATGATACACATCAGTTTCTTGAAGAAGTGTGACATTAGTAGGAAAATAGTTTAAACACTTCAAAGGACAGATGGATGGGAAATGATTATCCAAGGAAACTGAACACAACCAAAATGTATTTTGCCATGTGTATGTGTATGTGAGTGGCTTACCTTGTGCTGCTCTGGTGAGCTTTAATGCTTTGAAATTAATGGTCCCTACCTCTCACTAACCAACCAATACTTTTGTGTATTCTTCTATTTAGAAGTAGTGGTTAGTTTGTGAGTTCAGCATTGGCTGTATTCATGAAAACGTTTAACATCCCATGTTTCATCAGTCCATTTGTATCAGCAGCTGTATCAGTCTGCTCTCTCAAACTGCTGATGTATCAGTCTCATGATGTAACATCTCTGTAACATTAATCTGGGTAGGTCCCAGCTTTTTTCCCTTCAAACAAAAAGTTTCACAGGGCTTGAGTTCATGAGATATTATCATTTACTGTAACTCCACCATAGAAGTCATAGTATAGTGGTGGAAAGGATGCTTGTTGTGCTTTATTCAACCAGCGGTCTTGTTAGACAGAAAGCCATACTGGGGCATAGCCTCTTGCTATAAAGTATGTGAGTCCTTTAGTCAGCTGCTGTATATTAAAATGGATTCCACTTCTCCCACTGTTCTGCCATCTGCATTTCATTGCTGCCTGGAGGAGATAAAGGCATGGATGGCTGACAAATTGCTCCAACCGAAAAGCCGTAAACCAGAAGCTATCCTTATTGGTACCCTTCACCAAACCCAGTCCATCTCAAAACTAAACAATACCAAGATCTTTGATCATAACATCTACCTGTCCTTCGCCATATCAAATCTTGTGTGTCAGATTTGACTCACATCTCATACTTGATTCCCACATACGTCACCTATGCAAGGTCTCTTTCCTCCACCTTAAAAACATTGCAAAACTCCGCCCCTCACTCAATTTCTCGCACGCAGAGAAGCTAGGCAGTGCCTTTATCTCCTCCAGATTAGACTATTGTATTGCCTTCTTCATCTGGATCCCTCGCAATGGTCTACAGACACTACAGAACATTCAGAACTGTGCTGCTGAGGAGCACAAATATGACCAAATCACACCAGATTCCTCCGTTGGGTTCCTATTTAATTTAGAATCCAGGACACACTCTGTCTCCACACCCACCAGGGCATACACAGCTCCTCACACTACATAACGCCCCAATTACCCTCCGTTCCACTATGTCCACCTACACCAGCCAACAACCAAGCTCTCTACCATGGGAGACAGGGCCTTCCTGGTAGTTGCCCCACGGCTCTGGAATGCCCTCCCAGAGATCCCCAGGGCCCCACAGAGTGCACAGGCATTTAAAAAAAGGCCTGAAGACATTTTTATTTACAAAGGCCTTTTAAAATATCGTTGTGATCCCTGTGGTTATATTTTATGAATGTTTTGTTTCTTTTTAATTTATAACTGTGTAACTCAATGTTTGTTTTTAGCGTTTGTTCTGTAGCACTTGGAGATTTTTCCTAAATGTAAAGTGCATTATGAATAATTATCATCATTATTATTATTATTATTTACTCATTCTGACACACACAATAACACTGCAAAAATACATGACATTTTATCGAAATAAATACATTTTGTCGTGGAGATGTTCCTCCGTACCACTGGTAGGGAGGGAAGGTAGCAGGCTAAACTCTAACTAATGGAGATGCACATTTCTATTTCAAAAACTCTGTCTTACTCAAAAGGAACAGTTTCTGTTGTTGTAGCTTATTTTATCTAGATTTTGTTAAAAATTTGTAGTAGATGCTGTTGTTTGTGGCTATGATGTTCTCCTGTGAAGGTCTGTGGTACTATACAGTTGAAGAAGCTTCCGATGAAGAACACTGTTGCTGTATGAAAGTGATTGCGCAAATTGTTAAATTTACATTTATGCATTTAGCAGACGCTTTTATCCAAAGCGACTTACAAAAAGAGTGTTTAACATTGAACTACGACGCAATTTACCTGCAATATGCTAGGAGAGGATTTAACATTAATGATGACACTCATTTACAGCATTTAGGTAAACCCAGAAGGACCAAATACCATAAACTGAGTGCTATGTAATATCAGGGGGGGTAATAAGTGCTTTTAGATCTTTCAGGGCAATAGATACTCTCGGAAGTGCTGGGTCTTCAAGGATTTCTTGAAGGCGGAAAGAGAATCTGATGATCTGATAGTGCACGTAAGGTCGTTCCACCACCCAGGAACCGCATATGAGAAGAGTTTAGATTGATCTGCACGGGGTTTTGGTCGCGTTAGTTGGTGCTCCTTGGAGGAACGGAGCGGGCGGGCAGTGATGTAAGGCTTTAAGAGGCTGTTGAGGTAGATGGGCACTGATCCATCAAACACTGTGTATGCCAGCATTAGTGATTTGAATTTGATGCGTGCAGCTAAGGGAAGCCAATGGAGTTCAGTGAAAAGGGGTGTGACAAGCGATTGCTTTGGCAGGTTGACAACCAGGTGAGCTGCAGCATTCTGGACCATCTGTAGCCGTCTCACAGCACAGGCTGGAAGACCTGTTAGGAGGGCGTTGCAGTAGTCAAGGCGAGAAATGACTAAGGTCGGAACTAGGAGCTGTGTCGCATGTTGATTTAGATATGGCCTAATCTTCCTGATGTTGAATAGAGAGAAGCCACACGATCGAGTGACAGAGCACACCTGATCCACAAAGGTGAGCTGATAATCAATCATGACGCCCAAGTTTCTTACAACCTTAGTGGGTGCCACAGATAGGAAGTCTAACCTAATGCTGATGTTGTGGTGAATACTTTCCTTGGCTGGGATAACAAGCAGTTCAGTTTTGGAGAGGTTCAGTTGGAGGTGGTGATCTTTCATCCATGCAAATATGTCAGAAAGACAGGCTGAGATTCGCGTCAGTACCGAGAGGTCGTCTGGAGGAAAGGAAAGATAGAGCTGGTTATCATCATCTTGGCAGTGATAGGAGAAGCCATGCGAATGGATGATTGCGCCCAGCGAAGTAGTGTACATGTCAAAGAGGAGAGGGCCCAACACTGTGCCAAGGGGCACCCCTGTGGTGAGGCGGTGTTGCGTTGATGTTTGGCCTTCCCATGCCACCTTGAAGGATCGTCCGATGAGGTAGGATTCAAACCAGGAGTGTGCACTGCCCTCAATACCCAGGTCTGCCAGCTTGGTTAGTAGGATGCTGTGGTTTACAGTATTAAATGCAGCTGAGAGGTCCAGTAGGATGAGAACTGATGATTGGCCTGTCGCTTTGGCTTCTTTTAAGGATTCCGTTACCGACAGGAGTGCTGTTTCCGTGGAGTGACCGCCCTTAAAGCCTGATTGGTTAGAATCAAGGAGGTCATGTTCGGAGAGAAATTTCGTCACCTGCTTTGAGACAGCTATTTCGATGATTTTAGATAGGAAAGGGAGGAGGGAGACCGGTCTGTAGTTCTCCACTTCGGTGGGGGCTAGGGAGGTTTTTTTTTAATAAGGGACTTACGTGGGCTTGTTTAAAGGCGGTGGGTAATGGTCCTGTAGATAGTGAAGCATTGATCACATGAGTTAATTGTTAAATTTGACCTCTGTCTCATGGAGTAGTAATTGGCATAGGTCTTCACAGCATTGAACTTGTTAGCCAGCCAGCTTACATTGTCCATTATTCACCTTTGACGACCACTTCTTATATTGAAATTGAACTTTTAAACATATCCATGGCATGTGTAATTTCTGTATACAATAGTTTATAACATAAATTACTTTAAGATAAAAACTTTTACATCTCAGAGCTTGTTTGGCTTGTTATTACTTTAAGTACTTAAAACTTGATGTTTTTTAATCTATTTTTTGTTTCTCGTACTTTTCTTTTGGTGTAAGATTTGTAAATGGTCTTACAGATCATGGATGTTTTGCTCTCACCGAGCCAAATCCCTGTGTCATACTTGGATAAATAAAGATACTTAAATTGGATCCGCAACTCTTACTTTTTAACTTATCTGAGAATTCTGGCTCCAGTTGAGGTATTATTTGAGCTTTTGCCATGGTAATCAGCTGCCCCCAATTGTAAACGACCTTATGGTAATACAACATAAAGAAATGTCCAAAAGTAGAAACAAAAATATCAGAAACAATCTTTCCAGATGCCAAGCATCCACAATTATAGGGAAATCATAGTTGTCAAAAAAAATAATAACAATTAATTTTTACTAATTCCCTCCCCACAAGTATTTTTATTCTTATGTGTTGCTATTACACTTTTCCATCTCCTCTTTTAACTTATTTACTTACTTTTACTGTACACATATTTGCTTTATTTTGCAAAAGAGATGGTCTGCCCTTCTTAAGCCAGTTTCTCTACCATTGGTCAGGTAATGGGCAGGCTCAGGATACATATGCAGATTAATTGTGCATGCTGTGTGTAACATCTTACTAGGGAGATTGTAAAGCCTAGATATCCCAGAAAGATACAGAAGAATTAAGGCATTTCTTTGTATTCATAAGGAAAAGAAAAATACATATATCTTCTTCTATTTCATCCACCAAGACGATGAAAGCTGAAGATGAAATGCTTTTTATGGGTAAAATGATAGATTATTGTATGTTAACTTGACTGGTTAAAGAAGAGATAACACTTTTGTATTTTTGTCTGTAAACAAACCAATTACTGCTTTGAGATTCTGATGTACTCTCTGTGTGTCTTTTCCCCTAACTTGTAGAGTCATTTCTGTGGTATCCAGACTTGCCAGAAAGATATATAGTTATATATTTGAATGCTTCAGGAAGGAGCCAGGGAGGTAATTTCCCTTTACTGGCTCACCATTGGATGTGTAATAAGTGCCATCAACTGGGTTGTCCTTATACAGTAACAGTATACTGTATGCCTCCTTCACAACATTTTGATTCTCAACAGTATCCCTCAGTGCAAATGCTCAGGATGCTTCTTTTCTTTAAAGAAAGAATGTTAACATAGAATGTGTGAATGAATGTTTAGAATTGTGTAAAAGTCTTGTTTGTGTCCTCTCATTTTCTGTTTCACAAATCTAACATAGACTTTTCAAAACTTACTAAAAACAAATAAGGAGCTAATATATTTCTGTCCACAATATAACAGCTAGCTAACACAGACTTCAGCATTACAGCAGTCAATTCAATTGTAAGATGGTTTGCATATTTTTTACTATTGTTTTAAGCTTTATTTTAAACAACTAACCTACAGTATGGGTAACTGGGGTAAGTTGAGCCACACCTTGTTGCAAGGTAATAATACTGATTATTTAACCAAATAGTTAGAAGGAAGGCATGTTTTCAAAAAGTTTGGAAGTAAGAGCCACATGGATGAAGTAGTCAATTTTATTTCTTAACAAAAAAATTGTAAATACTGAAATTATCCCGAAAGTTAATTTAGTATATTATAACTTTCATAACAATTCTTTTTAGACCACAAAAAATTCTGAAATATATGCAAATATAGAAGTAAACTGGAGTATTTTGCAGGCAAATCTCAGGTTACTTTGGTGGGTTAGTTGCTTTCTGATTCTTGCCCAGTGATATAACTCCAGTTTAGTTTGTAGTATTTAAGACCAGCAGGGATTCCAAAGCACCACATATCATCTTCCCTTCTCTAACCATCCCTGCCCACCCTGCACCAACCTCTCTGGGTCCTTTGGCCTTCTCAGATTGTTACAATGGTTGATGGACTTTACTTGTAAAGCGCTTTTCTAATCAGACTGAAGCCACATTGACCACCGATATAAGCATTGGTATGCAAATAGTGGTTAAGTGGCTTGCCCAGGGACACATTGGCTTGTGAAATCTCTGGAAATGAACCTGCAATCTGCCTAATTGCAAGACGACTACTCTACCCACAGTGCCACAGAAAACCTGTTTGAATCTCTTTCTGTAGTTTTCTAGGACAGATTTGGAGTTTTTCAGACTTTTGTGAATATAAGTCATCAGCACTTAAAATTTTACTCATGAAATACGTTTTTGGGTTCATATTTTTTTTGCTTAGATTGATTAGTTGATTAGAAGGTTAATACAGACTTGTCAGCCAAGAATTAATGATTCTTCCACAGTTGAGTTGTTGGCAAGTGAAGGTCACTGGAGTAGGTCCTGGTGTTTAAATTGTGTTAATGTTGTAATTAAGGCTTTCGTAAGGGATTGTAGATTCCAAAACGTATTCAGGCAACTTGCTAGAGTCGTTAAAACAAGAGAAAATGGATCCAGGCTTTCATATAGTTTGCGATAATGCCATTAGATTTTTTTTGTTGTTGTTGTAAAGTTCAATTTTTGGTTAACATACACAAACACGTGTGCCTGAGTGTCACCTGATATTCTCTTCTGCTTGTTGAGCATCTGCTTCAGAATTTAAAGTATTATAAGGGAGACATTGTATTTCAAAGACCTTGGTTGCAAGTTGTTATCTCGGCCCACACTTCCTTTTTCAATAATTTCAAACCACATTGCCTGTGGCCTCAGACACATGTTAACACAACTGCTGCTACCAGGATATTTTTTTTGTTGTTCAGGCATTTCAGAGAAAAGGAAAAATTGGTTATTTTTGTGTGTTAAAATCACAGTAAATCAGCAGGTCTGAAACACTCACACTAGACCATGTGGCAGACAACCGTTTCATGTTCAAAGCTACATAAATCCTTATCTTACACCTTGTATTGCTCACTTTGATCTTCGGCAACTCAAATTTATTAAATCTTGATCTCTAAATGCATTTAGTTTCTGCCATGTGACTGGCTTACTTGCAATTCATGTTAGGGTTTCTCATACTTGGGTCCGTGGTCTGTAAATGCATAAGACAGGTTGTGAGATAGCATGGGGTTGGATACTTCTAATGCATCACTCACTGATTTGAAATACTGTGCGATTACTAGGTACTAACTATTTAATCACATCTTTACATTAATTGTATTTGGTTTATGCGGTTTCCCCTGAAATGTAATTTCTGTTATGGCTGCAATATTTAAATTTTACCTTGTGCAAACAGACTTTATGGTTCCCAATGCCAAAAAAGAAGTAAGGCTTTAAGAGGGGTCTGTTGTCTTGTTGTTTGGCATGAGACTCTTAGTTCGAGGTCAGGGTGAAGATACAACAAGACTAAGAATGAGAGGAAAGTCTGGTAAACACCAGGGATTTTTAGTTGATTGCTTCAGATGCTGTGCATAGCAGCCATTGCCAGGAAAAACAAGTCAAAACCAAGAGTAGATCTAGTGACACTTAAACACAGACACATTTCTCCTGCTTATGTAAATACAAGAATGCACGCTGTCGTGAGAGGGGAAGATAGATAGACCCACATAATGCTACAGAGAACAGATGGGGAGACTTTTCAATACTTCAAAAACAGCTGGAGGAGACTGAGCCACAGCAGTCCGTGCAATAGAACCACACTGCCATCTAGTAGTAACATGACATCACACAAGCAACACTGAAAGTGATTTCCTCCCAGTGCTGTGTGACACATTTTGGCCTGTTTTGTTTTATGTTTTCTTAAATGTGTTGACACAATTAAAGAATAAGAATTTTAAGAACAATTCGTATCTACACACCTTGATTCCTTTTCGTGATTAGACAAAGTATAGAGCACACGAAGGAATATTCTGAAGGAAATTTAGAGAACAGCAGTTTGGGAAAAACTATAAACATAACAAACTCACAGAAAAACAACCTTTGTATCAGTGCCCTTGTAGGATGCTCATAGAAAGAAATAGAGAAAACGGCAATAAATGCTTGACGAAACCACACAACGTTTGAAATTAAAAAAACTGCTCTTTTAGATCAAACAGAAGGCGAAATAACTGAACCAGAAAATGAATAAAAGCTATTTTCTTTAGGAGTCACCTTCAAAATGTCTGAACAGGTTTGGAAGATGGAGCTTTTTTGTACAGTGTCTTTTATTTTTTTATTTCTTCATTATTTTTAATCTAGAATCTGTGGGAATCCTCATTGTCTGCTCGTTTCATTAAACGGTTTTTAAACAAACATTTTTCTAAAAGTGAAAGGTTTATTTTTATTTTTTTAAATGTTGATAAAGATAGGACATTAGCCTTTTCTTTTAGTAACGTAAAAAATGTTGTTGTGTTTCACTCTTGTTTTAAGTTGTGTTAAATTAATCTATTCTTTCAAAACATTACACACAAATCAAATATTATGACTTCGTATTTGCTAATATTAAATATGTATCAAAAATAGTAAATTAAGGATTTACATTTATACATAGGACTAATGCTTATCTCTAGTGTGAATTGGGAGTGCTGGTTGCCACTCCCTTACAAAACAATTCGTTTTTTTATCTTACTCTTTCAAACTCTTTGTGGTTTGAGGAGTTGTAACTGAACATTGACTAATTATAATCATATAGTTATAAATCAAAAGTGTTGTGTTGCTATCAAGCACATTAAGAAGGTTCACTTTAACAGACACTATTGCATGTGAGCACCTAAATGTGCCGATCAGACATCAGATCAGATCAATTCTTTCAGTGCATGTTGCATAAACATAAAAATCATCGCTGGAATAAAACATATTAAATCTCGTTGTATGGGTGTCATACTTCGAATTGCTGATGAAGTCAATATATAAAGGTTCTTTTAAACTAAGAGCCTCCAACTTAAATCCTCCAACTATCCTGCAGCTAATGGATCGATCTCTGTTCCAACACACCGGAATGAAATAAACTATGTTCATTATTTTGGCAAACTTTTAGGTGCACATGACAATGTTTGACAAAGCACTGTTACCTGTCAGAAGGAGAGTCCTGGGATCAATCCCTGTTGTGTATTTTTTGAGCATATTTTTCCTGCATATGTTGGTGCAGATGACCGGAGTGCTCTCCCTTTTTAAAACTGCTGCGGAATTCTTGTATTTTTCAGTTTAGCTGACAACTACAGTGTTTGATCCATGTTTCCAGTCAGCTGGCTACAAAAACTATTGATTTCTTTTTTTTTTTTGAAAAGTCTGACAGCTATTGAACCTACCCCAAAGTGGTGATCACATATGTTTGTGCCTGAGGCTGTGGTAAAGAGGAGCATTGGAAAGATGAAATTATAAAACGAGGGTAGTGAGGAAGGAGGTGAAGACTTTGGAACAGCAGAGAGGTTGTAGAAAATAAATGAAGAGAAAGATGAAAAAATAAAGACAAAAAATAAAGCAGGGAACAGATCAGATCAAAGGTGGAGATCTGTATTTTTTTATCTGTTGGCAGATTTATTTAAATCCAACTTTAGATCCTCTGTTTCTTTAAGTGTTGAGCTCTTGTAGGTCTTTTTTTTTGTTTTGTTTTGTTGTCTTTTTCTCTTTTGTTACTCTTTGCTTAATTCTTTCTAAGTTTACAGCTTGTGTCAGGTTTTCAGCTCATTCACCTTCAAGCTACTTACACTCATGCTCTTTGTTCTGGCTAAAATCCTCCTTGTCAGTTAGGCGTTCTTGGTTGTGCTGTCACAAATCTTCTTTGCATGCTCACAGGTGGTCGACAATATTTAGTTAGGAGTGTTTACAAAACCTCTTGTGCATCTTCGACAGCTCCTTAGCTCTGATGTTTCAAAGAAAAACTAAAGAGGTACAGTGATACATGTTTGCCCGAACTTCTGTGATCCACGGTAGAACAGAAAACAACATTATTGGGTTTGACTAAAGGATATGACAAACAAAATTGTGTTGTGACTACCAACATAAGACCTTTTGTCGCCAAAACCTTGAGCACTAAAGGTGGGCTGGCATCCAAAAGTTACATATTAGATTGAAAGTATGGGGACTTTGGAACCCAAGGCAGCATATCAAATTGTCTCTCTTGTTCTTCCAGTTTTAAGTTGACTGTTTTTCACAATTTTAAGCTTCTATAAAATGTGTCCCCTCTGACCGCACCAAGGCTTCCATTAGTTTATTGAATTCATAAACATTCAGAATAACAAAGTAAAAAAGCCCCTATATTTTTTGTAGTTTGTTTTACTCCATACTGTCATAATGTTTAAGCTTCTGAACCAAATAAGCAGAGGACTCTCAGGAGATCAATTATAATGAATTTATTGAAAGGTGTGGTGGGAGATCCGGCAACAGGGAACAGCGGGCAACGGCAATGTACGGCGGGGCAACAGGAACAGCGGGGGCAGCGGGAAACGGCAGGAGACTGAGCAACAAGACGACGTGGGAGACTGGAGACCTCTGAGGGTGAGGACAGAGCAGGTGAGTGGATGTTGTATGGCGGGAGAATAATATTGGAACGATCTTACTTGCGGTGGGTTTATGGTTGACGCCAGGGAGGAGTGATTGTTGAGTCCTTTCAGCAGTAATCCGATGGAGAGGTTGTCCAGGGGGGGTGTGCGGCAGATGGAGCGATGCTGGAGCGGGCAGACCGAGCTGAGCCAAGAGGAGCGGGGAGACCAGATGGATGCGATTGACCAGAGAGAATACTTGAGTTGGTTTGAAGCTTTATTTAAAAACTTAATTGAGGTCTGCAGACTAAGAAGATCCACAAGAGAGCCAAAAGCTAGCATTAATCGCATTTGATGGAATACAGTTCAAATGCATTGAAAGTCTGAATGAGTGTGGTTGTTTGTACCTGCTGGGCAGGCTTGTTGTCATAATTTAGAGTGATTTGAAAGGAATTGTGTGTTTAACCGCATTTACACATATGGTGAAGGTTCAATAATGACAAAACACTACGCACCATGCTGGAAGTCGGATGTTTTAGGGAGCCTTTTTTTTTCTATGCCAAATGCAGAATAGCTCTCATCACTGGATTTAATAGATGGTATTAAACAAGAACCATCTTTTTCACTTTAATGAGGATGGATTATTTAAGGTCCACCCAAAATACTAAAGACCTAAAATATACCATAAAGGCTACAAAATGTGCACGAGAATAACTCACTGTGCCTATGCCTGTGCCAAGCGAGAGTACAAACCTAAGTCATTTTAACATTCTTATTAACGTGCTAAACCTAATGGATGCCATACAGCTACGTTGTCCAAAAGAGCTTGTAATTAGAGAAGTAAGCTAAAAGCAAAAGCTCCAAGGAAATATATTACTGCTGTTCTAAAAGTTAAAGCTTTCTTCATCAGTTTCTAACACGCATTTTTCTGGGGAATATTTTGTTTTACAATAATAGCTCAAGTTGTATGTTGCCTGACTTCCAATCGGAAGGTAAGGGGTTCAAATCCAGCCCAGGGCAAAAATACACCACAGCATCCAGTGTGGGTCCTTAGGCAAGACCCTTTGCGCTACTGCCTACCTGGCGCTGCAAGTGGCTTCCTCAGTGTGATTACACCAGTCTGGCACCACAAATGGCTGCCTCAGTGTAATTACACCAAAACAAATTCCTAGTATGTCCTGTATGTACCTGGCGAATAAAAACTGATACTTTTATGGAATGCATTTTTGTAGAATTAGTTGATATTCCACTGTCAATTAAGTGGAGTCATAATTTAAAGTAGAATTTGTGTTTCTATTTTCAGTGCGGAATGAACAAAATATTCCTTGGTCTGTCAGTTATCTAGTTAGATAAAGCAGGGCGATGAATGTCTATATCTGTACTGTGCTGTTCAGAATTAAATTCAAACTTTAACATTCTTTCAGAATCCAGCTAATTTGTCATCCATCTGTATCCTGCACAGGTTTTGGCCTTCTTTCTGTCTCTGGCTGTCCTTCAGCTCCTTTACAGATATGTTTATGGCTCATTTTCAGGTGAGATAACACATTGCAGGTATTTGTTGGTCTGGGTTTATTGGGCCCTGGCTTATCTTTGCTTTGCAGCTCCTGCAGACAACTACTCTTCATCAAAATGTTTAGAAAAGACTTTCACATCAAGCTGGCTGCTCGCTGTCACTTTTTATGACAGAATACTGAGGTAAAAAAAACATTAAATGCAAAGGAAAGGAAAGAAAGAAAAAAAAAAAAAAATTCTGTTAGAAAAATGCATTTTATAAGAAATCAAGAAAGCTAGGAGTGAGTTCTTGGAAGTTTGTGTTTCATTATAAATGTTAAAAATATTGAGACTCATTACATTGACTAATTCGAGCCTACTTACTCTTTGCCTTGATGGCTTACTTCAACTGGTCAGTGTGCATTTTAAGACATCCTCAAGTCTTAGGAAAAATAATCCTTAGACATTGGGGAAAAGACGGCCCTCATAACGCAGACAAACAGACCTACAAACTGCTTACTAAATAGATTCAGAATAAAATGTCTTAGAAAACAAGTTTCAGAAAAAATTCCTTCACTCCAAAAGCTTTCAGAGAATAGGTGTCTTGTTTTTTTAAGCCTTCTGTATGTGGCTCTATTTGCTTTGTCCTTATTCAGATCCTGCAATAACAATGCCCTAAGGTGAGCATCTGAAGGATAATCTTTGATTACCACGTTTTGTCTTTCAAAAAAGACACAAAATGAGACTGGCTTCTCAGAGGTTAATTAACATTTTTTATGTCTTGGTGGTACAAAATTAACTCCTGTAATAAAATATATATTTAACAACCAAGATGATATCTCTTTTCAAATACATAAAAGTAATAATTTTCTGAAAATGACCTGTTCTGTGTTAGAAAATCGTAGTGGTCAACTTCATCTCTCTGTTGTCCATTCTGACAGTAGAAAATCTGATCTAATGGAAAGTTCCGTTCAATTTTTACTGTAAATAAAAAAACATCCAGATTTTATTATTTGTATAGAGTAGCTACAGTAACAATATTTATATGAAGTAAGGAACACAAAAACATATATTTTCAAACAAACACAAACTTAATATAATGCATTTCAATAATTCTCCAAACCTAACACAGAGCACTCCGTTGCCAAAACACTCCTTAAATGATTTTCTCTGATGGGTTCAGTTTTACAACTAAAACTTTCTGTCTGCGCAGACAAGCAGGGTTATGGAAAATGACAGAAGTAAATATTTGCAAAAAAATATGTAAAAACTGTCATATTGTTGTCATTAAAATGTTTTCTGTTATGTTACTTCTGTTTAAAAAATAATCAATTGAAACAGAGAAGAGAAAAGTTACTTATTTTCCTTTTACCATTCATCATATGACAATCTTAATAACTATACTTAAACAATTGTAGACAGTAGACAATAAACATTTTATTGGCAGTTATAAGAAGTGTATGGGGTTAAGGTTAGGAGAAGTTTTTATGTGACAATTCCTTTTCCACACAGGACTAAGAAAAGAGAATTGTGTATTCATTTAGATCTAATAGTATGGGGGAAAAAAAGTAAGTCAGAAGAAATATGACAGCGTCATAGATTTTTCATTAACCCTGTAAATGGGAATCACACAAATACTTTACACACTTAATTTGAGTTTGACATGACTTTACTTCTAGCTGCAGCTGTTAGAATTAACAGAAGATATTTAATTAATCCAAAACCCACGCTAAATAGCTGTTGCAAATCAGTATGTGAGTTATTAAAGGCGTACTATGTAATTTCCCCTTTGGATGACGAATCTAATGCATGTGACATCACAAACTGATGGAGGATCATAGAGTCTTTACACCATCTCCTGCTTTTATGCAATGAGCTTTTACCATTAAAGAAGTAACTCAACCAAGACCTGATCAATCATGAAAAAGCATTAGTGATACATTTTGGTTATATTTCCTTGATGTATAGGTTCAGCATTTTATTAACTGTCTCACAGGATTTATTTTTTTGCATTTGAAAATGGAATTTTGATGGTTAGACAGAAGAATACATAACCATATAGCTTACAAATGTCTTGTAACTTAAATTATAACAAGTTTTTAGAACATGCATAGTGTGCTGGGATCATCTTCTAAGTTCTTAGTGTCTACTTTATGAGAAATGCTCTTATGGACAGAAAGACCAGGGTTCTTTCAAAAGTAATCAGCTACAGGCAGTAATAAGAGATATTCGAATACAAGGGCTAGGACCCATATCTAATCTTCCTTTTTTATCTAAAATCCTTGAAAAATTTTTGCTTATCAACTGAGAGAGCATTTGAGGAATAATGACCTACTTGAAGAATTTCAGTCAGGTTTCAGAGCTCATCATAGCACTGAGACAGCTCTCCTTAAAGTTACAAATGATATTCTCATGGCCTCAGACAATGGGCTCGTGTCTATTCTAGTTCTGTTAGATCTCAGTGCTGCTTTTGACACAGTCAATCACAATATCCTCATAGAAAGGCTCGAACACACTGTGGGGATCAAGGGAACAGCACTAGGCTGGTTTAAATCGTATTTGTCTGATAGATCCCAGTTTGTTCATCTAAATGACAAATCTTCTCCGCATTGTAAGGTTACTTACCACAGGGTTCTGTACTTGGCCCAATTCTATTTACTATATACATGCTCCCTATTGGTAAAATCATCAGACAGTATGTTGTTAATTTCCACTGTTATGCTGATGATACACAACTGTATTTATCTATAAATCCTGATGAATCCAGTCAGTTTGGTAGATTACAGGCATGTCTGGATAACATAAAAATGTGGATGACTTTAAACTTTCTGCTCTTGAACTCTGAAAAGACAGAAGTTGTTATCTTTGGACCAGAACTTATAAAAAATAAATTGCTTAGTCAGCCACTTGACCTGGATAGAATCAGGTTGGCATCTGGTGACAATGTAAAGAACCTTGGTGTTATTTTTGATCAGGAAATGTCTTTCAAGTCCAATATAAAACAGGTCTGTAAGATTTCCTTTTTTCACTTTAGGAATATAGCAAAAATTAGAAATATTCTCTCTAGGACAGATGCCGAAAAGCTAGTCCATGCATTTGTTACTTCAAGGTTGGACTATTTACTCTTTATTAGCAGAAAGTTCACAAAATGCAATTAAAAGTTGGTCCAAAATGCTGCAGGAAGAGTTCTGATGGAACTTAAAAAGAGAGATCATATCTCCCCAATTTTAGCTTCCCTTCGTTGGTTACCTGTCAAACTTAGAATAGATTTTAAGATTCTTCGTTTGACATATAAAGCCCTCACTAATAAAGCTCCATCGTATATCAGAGATCTGATTACTCCTTATGTCCCTAACAGAGCACTTCGCTCTCAGACTGCAGGTTTACTGGTGGTTCCTAGAATCTCTAAAAGCATAATGGGAGGCAGATCTTTCAGTTATCAGGCTCCTCTCCTGTGGAACCAGCTTCCAGCTTTAGTCAGTGAGGCAGACACCCTGTCTAGTTTCAAATCTAGGCTTAAAACCTTCCTGTTTGGTAAAGTTTATAGTTAGGAAGAGGTAGAGAAGACAGCCTAATCCGGTTGGGGATCTTGACAGACGGTTCTCCTTTGCTCTACCTTCTTCATGTCTCACTCTATAGGGTTAAGTTATTTAAGTTTTTCTACGAGACAGCTTCTTGGATGAGAACATGGGCTGAGGTGCTTCCAGTGACGTTCTACAACTGCTGCTATAAACTCTATTATTTCAGTATCCTGTGCCTCTAATTTAGTCTTCTGTCTTTTCAAACCCCCACTCGGTCATGTGTTATGGATGTATGATTTTGTATGTATGATTCTGTGACCTTTTCGAATAATCTCTTTGCTGGACTTAGTAAATATCTGCCCTTATTGTTTATCTGCTGCACCGCTCACTGCTACATCTTACACAACATAACTGCTGATCATAGACGCAACACATAGTCAAGGATAAACTGATACAAGAGGATGACGCCCTTTAGGAGGGTTAAGAGTGAGGAATAGATAAAAGCAGGAATCGCCCTCCATTCTTTGCTTCATTTGGTTCATCCTTATGATGTGCTAAGTGGAGCCCGGTACAGATAGTGAATGTCACTCTGTATCTGTATCATTTGCATAATTGTACACCGATTACTTTGATATAAAATTTTTATTTTATACTTAACCATTTCTTATTATTTTTACAAGGTAAATACTTTGCTGGTTTTACTGGTTGGGCCTCGGAACTGGGTAGAACGGACCTGGAGGAAGTAAGGGGTCGAGACCCACTTCCGCAACGGATGGCAGATGGCTGCTTGTACTGAGCCTGGTTCTGCTGGAGGTTTCTTCCTGTTAAAGAGGAGTTTTTCCTCTCCACTGTAGCTACATGCATGCTCAGTATGATGGATTGCTGTAAAGTCAACGACAACACAAGCCGTTGTTTTGGTCTGCTGATTCCAGAGGAGTGAATGCTGCAAGTCAATGACTTGATGCAATCTGCTGGGGTTCCTTAGATTGGAAACTTTTTTAAATTGATTTGCTATGATGTATCTTTGATTTTAATATATTTTCTTGTAAAGTGCCTTGAGACGACATCTGTTGTAAATTGGCGCTATATAAATAAACTGATTCTTGATTCTTCTTGATTCTTGATTTGCAGGAAACATTTAGGATTTGTTTATGTTAGATTTGACAAAATCAAATCCAACATAAACAATATTATGAGGGAGGTAATCATTTGACCCTCATGCAGAATCAACCAGTCTTTCCAGAAGTGAGGATCATGAAAGAGGGCAGGCAGGTGGAAGGCAGAGAGCACATGGAATCTACTGACAGCATTAGCTTGTTTTGCGTGAAGCAGCAAAGCTTCTCATCATCAGAACTTATTATCAAGTGGAGAATAAAGGCTCTGCAGCTCCTTAAACGCTCCAGCCAGCCTAAGGAGGAGATTAATACCAAGTATGCAGGACCTGCTGCAGAACCTTTTCAGCAGAGATCTTCTCTGCAAACAGACGTCACACTCGCACACAAAGACACGGTTCCACACCATAATCCTAACAAACAACTTTCTTTAAAGGTTTAAAACAGAGATACGTTATAAAATATTCCATTCTTTGTACTTTCCACAGCACAGTTCAGTCCATCAGAAGTATTACAAAAGTGCAAACCCTGAAGCAAATAATTGAATCGTTTGATGCAACTATGTTGAAGCAGGGTTGCATCTAAAACCTGCAGGACAGTAGCCCTCGAGGACCAGGGTTGGAGACCCCTGCTTTAAAGCATCCTAATGTATTAACTAAATATATCAACTTTACAGCCAAAGCAATCAGTCAATAAACCAAATGTATAAAACTACCAACTACTAACCAAAAAGAAAGAAACTGGGAAAGTAAATAAATTAACTTAATATCTAGAGCCTCACAGTGGTTGGGTGATTCGTGTGTGTGTAAGGGGAAGAAGGGGTAGCTTGATGTTATCTACTTGGAAAGGACAAAACGAACTTCAGGCTTATATTATTATGATTTACATATACAATGGCTTTTTTCTTTTAACGCTTTCAAAGTGGCCATATTTAAATAAAGTACTAATAGTTGTGTTAAAATTGTATTAAATTGAAAGTGTATTGAACTAGGCATCTCTGCAGCTATACTTCAGTTGCCTCCGGGCGTTCTAGGTGGTCGTTGCTCTCAATGATACTGTTGGTTTCCAAGTCTTATCAGTCATACCTCGGTGGTCTTCTTAGAACAGAATGCCCAGTCTGCTATGAACAATTGCGTCTGCAGAGAGGATCATCAGGTCTGACATTCTCTCCATTACAGATTTTTACAGATCCATCAGCAATCATAGCCTAGAGGCCCTTCTCACAAGTATCCGGTGTCTCAGTTTGGACAACCAAATCTAGAAAGCCTAATCTAGAAAGATTTCTTCCATTTAATGGTGATATATTTGAAAGAACTCCAAAGAATGTTCAGTACCTTCGACGTTTTTGTATCCATCCTCTATACTTTTTGATAACCATTATTTTTATTTTATTTTGAATGTTCTTTTTTCTTCTTGCTGTGACGGTTGCCTGAAATATTAATTAATCAGCATTTGGTCCTTCAAGACACAGATTTAAACTACAATCAAAACACACAGATATGATCTTCATCCACTCATTGTTAGACTACTTGCATCAATTGTCTGGGTCTCTGTTGAATATTTATGTAATGACCTATTTTATGTTGCTTAATGTCCTTTATTATCAAATTTATTTATTTATTTATATATATATATATATATATATTTTTTTTTTTTAATTTATTATAATTTTTTTAATGCAACAAAAAGGGTTAAACATTTTAATGGGTGAACCACCTTTTAGTTTTTTTGAGCACCCTAACTAGGCCAACATTGCTGCAAGACAGCTAGTTTTGAATAAAAACAAAAAAATAGGTTGCACAAGATATTATTTAAAGAATTTCAGATACAAAAGGCTAAATACATATTTATGCAATAATTTACAGATTTTGATTGGTTATACATATGCAGTTAACGGCAACAAAACCTCACTAGATCATACTGATGTTATTGGTTGAAAAAGCATATAATATTTAACAAGTTCCGCAATTACATATTTTTGAACCAGTTTTCTGTGGTAAAATAAAATACAACAAGGAAACTGCATTTAACTCTTTATTTTATTCATTCAACTTGAGCCATGTTTGTTGCCTTGTAATAAAAATTTCATTTAAATAGGGAGATTTGGCCTGCTTCAATCCGTTAGACAAAGTGAAAATTTTGTATTAAGGAATGGCAAGAAGAACATCAGTACATAGGAATAAAATGGGTAGTAGCATTATTATTGGTACTTTTGTTATGCCATAAATTTTCTCTCATTAAATAAATATTATTCCATCATGCTGACAGAATAAAGAGCGCTAATACAAAAATTTCTAAGAAACTGAGAACTGCTCATCTCCTTCAGAATGTTCGAACTGCTCAGAAGAAATTAGTTGAAGAAGTTTGGCCACAACCAAAACATTAAGACTGTTTCCTAAAACTCTGTACTGCTGGATGACCGAGACATCCTCCGGAAAGGCTGCATGGACATAAACAAAAACAATTATTTGTTAAAGAATTTTCAAGAATATTGTAGTTAAACTATATATATATATATATATATATATATATATATATATATATTAGGGATGTCCCAATCCAGCTTTTTGCACTTCCGATCCGATACCGATATTGTTGCTTTTAGTACCGGCCGATACCGATACCGGCCTATCAGATTATCTATTAAAGTTTAAAGTTATTTAGCCTACTTACTTTGTTGTCAGACTCATGTTGAAAAGAGTTTTACTCTTGGTAACAACTAGCCAGCTGAATTAGGTGAGTTGGAATAATACACAATAGTTGGTAATGAGAAACTGACCTGTTTATTCAGGGATAAATAAACACAAAATAGACTAAATAATAAATAACAAACAGAAATGGCATCAGTAAACAAAGGCTTAAAAAGCCATGTATAAAAAATATTGGAAACTGTATTAAAAAAGCAAAAAACACAAACAACCTGAGTAGAAAATAGTCTATTAGTCAGCATCAGTACTCTGCTCTTGAACAAGTGTAAACAAAGGCTTTAAAAAAATCTGTACAAATAATATTTTAAACTCTATTTAAAAGCAAAAATGACTTTTACTCCCCCAATCTCCTCCATACTTTGTCCCGTGTCAGCCACGAAAACCGCTGTTGTTTTCATCCCGACTATATTCACCCCTATTTGCGGTGTTATGAGCCCCTCTGCCACCCCGACCACGTCCCACAAGACGGGGACGCATCACGCATCGCAAGTAAAAGGAAAAACACTCTTTTGCTCTGCGTACGCGCCGCTGCTTCGTCGCTGCGATTCTCTGCGCGGATGTTTTACAAACTCTTTTTACACAAAAACTTTGAACACAACCACGTCCACAAATGCAACTCAGATTACAGGCACATATGTCCCCTAACTCCTGGTGAAAAGTATGAACAAGATTCGACATCACATTTGTAGATACAGCCTGTTTTATTCAGCAATGTTTCTTGCCGCAATTTTGCGATTGTGGCGCTTAGAGGTTAAATGGTAAGGAGATGCTAATGCTCGTGTGCTGAAGGTTTGCTGGAAAACCGGATGTTAGGGAAAACATAGCAAAAACTGGAATGGATTATCTAAATCTGTGCGGTGGACAACACACGGATCGGACTTTAAAAAAACTGGATTGGGAGTTTGGATTTTCCCATGCCGGCCGATCCGACACTGGAACGCATTTTTTGTAAATATCGGCGGCCGATCCGATCAAAACATCGGATCGGGACAAGCCTAATATATATATATATATATATATATATATATATATATATATATATATATATATATATATTCACACCTTATTAACATAGACACATTCTTTACAATTAATAAAACTTGAACCAGGTTACAGAATAGGGTAAAAAAATAAAGGAATAAAATATGTGAAAATATTGTAGGTCAAGATATGCATTTAATAAATACAAAGGCAGTGTTAGAAAATGTATCATGTGGATGTATCTATCCAACAATCAGCATTTAGGTGTACACTCGGCAAATAAATGCCCCTTACGAAGATTTAAACTTTGGTAACTGTTGATTTCAGAGCTCTCGGCTTATCCCTATAATGCCCCACATTTAAAATTGCCAATTTTAAACCTCACATGAATTGAGAGCAGCAGGACTGTTGTGGTAATCAATATTTTTAACACAGGTAAATCATCTGACTAACAAAATCCTAAGATGTTTGACTTACAGAAACTCT
Organism: Orestias chungarensis; assembly: GCA_032876305.1. Lineage (NCBI taxonomy): Eukaryota > Metazoa > Chordata > Actinopteri > Cyprinodontiformes > Cyprinodontidae > Orestias > Orestias chungarensis. The sequence goes on along the minus strand of JAVLVB010000561.1, from coordinate 342,054 downwards.
GAGGGAAGCCCATCAGGTTGGCTACTTCTCTAGGAGTAAAATAACGTAAATTTAATTTCAACAGTTTCTGGAGCTTCTCCTCTTGACCCAACTGATCCAGATCGGTAAACACACTACTAACCTGCAGGCACAAAAGAGAAAAATATCATTTCTATGACTTAGCTACCTATAAATCTATGTATATGTAAAATAAATCTCAGGCAATTGTGCACGGGATGTACATGATGGCTCTGATTGCAATATAAAAAGCACTTAAATAAATGCTATAATAAACGCTTTATTCTCGCTGTAATTCTAAAAGTATTCTCCTCAAGCAACATAAAAGAACAGAACGGAAAAAAAGTATAAAATACTGCAAATACAAACCTGATTCCAAAAAAAGATGGGACACTCAACAAATTTGGAATAAAAACTAAATGCAATGATGTGAAGGTGGCAACATCTAATATTTTATTCAGAATAGAACACAAATCACAGATCAAAAGTTTAAACTGAGAGAATGTATCATTTTAAGGAAAATATATATTTTGTTTCAAATTTTCATGGCCTCAACAAATCCCAAAAAAGTTGGGACAAGGCCAGTTTTTACCAATGTGTAGAATCCCCCCTTCTTCTTACAACACTCAACAGACGTCTGGGGACAGAGGAGACCAGTTTGTCAAGTTTAAGAATAGGAATGCTCTCCTATTCATGTCTAATACAGGCCTCTAACTGTCATCTGGGGCCTTCTTTGTCGCACCTTCCTCTTTGAGATGCGGCAAATGTTCTCTATAGGTGAAAGATCTGGACGGCAGAATGGCCAGCTCAGTACCTGGATCCTTCTCCTACGTAGCCATGATGTTGTGACTGCTGCAGAATGTGGTCTGGCATTATCTTGTTGAAAAATGCAGGATCTTCCCTGAAAGAGATGACGTCTAGATGGGAGCATATGTTGTTCTACAACCTGAACATAGTTCTCTGCATTAATGGTGCCAGACATGCAAGCTGCCCATGCCACAAGCACTCATGCAACCCCATACCATCAGTGATGCAGGCTTCTGAACGGAGCGTTGATAACAACTTGGGTTATCCTTGTCCTATCTGTTCCGGATGATATGGCGTCCCAGTGTTCCATAAAGAACTCACAGAACAGTCTTCTATTTTGCAACACTCCATTTTAAAAGACCCCTGGCCCAGTGCAAACATCTGAGCTTGTGGAGCTTGCTTAGAAATGGCTTCCTCTTTGCACTATAGTTTCAGCTGGTACCGGCGGATGGCAAGGGGGATTGTGTTCACTGACAATGCTTTCTGGAAGTATTCCTGAGCCCATTCTGTTATTTCCTTGACAGTGGCATTCCTGTTTGAGTCCAGTAGAGTTTTACGGCTTTGACCCTTACGCGCAGCAATTCTTCCAGATTCTCTAAATCTTTTGATGATGTTATGCACGGTTGATAACTTAAAACTCTTTACTATTTTACGCTGGGTAACACCATTCTGGTATTGCTGCACTATCTTTCTGAGAAACAGTGGTGGAATTGCTGATCCTCTTACCATCTTGGCTTCAAAGAGACACTGATACTCTGAGAAGCTCTTTTTATACCCAATCATGTTGTCAACTGACCTAACTAGTATTAACTGGTCTTCCAGTTGTTCGTTATATGCTCAATTTCCTTTTCCAGCCACTTATTGCTACTTGTCCCAACTTTTTGGGGATTTGTTGACACTGTGAAATTTTGAATCAATATATTTTTCCTTTAAATTTACTTAGATTAAAACTTTTGATCCGTCATCTATGTTCTATTACAAATAAAATACTGACATTTGCCATCTCCACTTCATTGCATTCAGTTTTTATTCACAATTTGTTTAGTGTCCCAACTTTTTTGGAATCCGGTGTGTAAAAAAAGTGGAGGGAAAGAGGGTAAATATAGAATCGAAGCAGCGCAAATACAAGTGTGTAGAAATTTGCGATCAATTATTTAAATCTATAAATAAGATATTGACTTTCTTATATATGCATATGTAGGGTTTGTGTGTAAGTGTTGATTTATGAATGGTGTGTGGTGGAAGACACACCCTTGGGGTAAAAGCTGTTGTGTACCGCATTCCGGATGGCAACATCTGGAGTGTCCATACTGATAAAGCTACCCTTTCTTTTCAGTCGGACGGCGTATACAGTGTCCAGGTGTTGAAACTCGGATCCAATGATGCGTTCTGCCACCCTGACGAGTGAGTGTAGATCCTTCCTCTCCAAGGCTGTGCATTGGAGTACCACAGTGTGATTTCCTGGGAAAGATGGTCTCATTGGTGCAGTGGTACAAATTCACCAGTAGTCAATGTTGAAATTGAGCCTCTTTAGATTTCCTCAGTAAGTGAAGTCTTTGCTGAGCCCTCTTAATCAGGTTTGGGAGACCATGTTAGGTGTTTATTGATGTTGACTCCAAGGAAGTGCACACTCTCTGCAGACTCGACAGCTTCTCCGAATTTGTGGAGGGGGATTTAAGTTGAGTTCTTTGTTTTCCTGAAGTCCACTATGATATCCTTTGTATTACAGGTCATAGTACCAACTTGTTGACTTTGCACAATCTACCATGACATTCCACTTCGTTCCTGTAGTTGCTTTCGTCCCCATCTGAGAAAAGGCCCATGATTGTGGTATCATCTGCAAATTTGATTGTTGGGGAGCAGTCATATGTGGACTGTGAAAAGCAGTGCACCTGTGTTCATGATGATCATGTCCATCTGAACTCTATGTGATATATTGAACAAGAAGTGCAAAAGACAGAGACAGATGCAGTGGTTTAAACCCACAAAAACCCAACTTTTTGTGGGACAACGGTATTTTAGGCAGAACTGAAATCAACAGTTTTATTATTGCCATATTTTACCATTTTATATGGAAAACTTATAAAAGCCTTAAATTTAATTGAAAATAGGCCACAAACCTTATGTGCACTGAGTTTGAAAAATCAGTAAAAATTTAGTTGTGCAATGTTGGTAAGTGCTCTGTTGACTGACTGTTGGACGACTTCTATGGTGTGATTTTAGTGCCACCAGGTTGAGACATTATCACACTGAGAGCTCAGATATATCTGATGGAACAATCATTTTAGGCGTATGCAATGCGCAAACAGAGAGACACAGTCACAAAAATAACGCAATACAATGATGAGAGGGAACCCAGCATGTTTGACGGCAAAACTACCCAGCTGTTCAATTCAGACACAGACTTTGATGAATTTGTGGAAGATTGATTAAGAAGTATTGAGTGTATTCTTAATTAGTAGAATAAATATAAACTAAACTCAATGTTTTGCTTCCTTTATCTTTTTTTTTTTGTAGACTGTATGCTTTAGCATGCGTCTTACAATGCCATAAATATGCTATTTTTATTAGTATGGGGTGCCAGCCAGGTGTCCCTCCTGACAAAACTATTACATTGTAGTATTTCCTTTAAATTGTCACATAAGGACCATATATACTAAAGAAGTTGACCCTTTGAATGACAATAAAGATTATTACCCTTTGTTTGTTTTTTTACTAAAAAGCATGTCCAATATTTTTTTTTTTCTTGCCACACTCTGGCAAAAAAAAACTCCCACAAAAATACTGTTGCAGCGAAAGAGGTGTCGTAGGTAGTCTCAGACAAGCAGAATTAGGATTCCATGGTTTGTTTGTTTTTACCCCGTTTAGGTAGTTCAGTGGTGATCTCTAACCCCTCAGGATCTCCGGTATTCAGTCGGTGAGAGCAACGAAGCCGCCCCTCCTCTTCTCCATAATTCAATCCAACTGGTGCCGAAGCTTTACACATTAGGCAGAACGAATTGCAGCACAGGTGAGGGATTAATAGCACCAATCCATAATTACAAATTTGGCTGGATCGTGACAAGTCTTGCTTGCCTACAGCTCTCCAGCATAAAAACGTATCCTCTTTCGATGTTAGATTGTGCCGGGCAATAAACAACCTGAATCATTATAATTTAGATTCTGCAAAGCAGGAGGAAAGGTCTACATTTTTGAGTCATGAAGTCTAGATCCGGAGAGAAATGTGTGTCCATCACCTCAGTGGCTTTGAACCAGATATGGATTTAAATGCACAAACCTCCTCTTCTGGTCCTCCCTGAGTCCTCTGTCCTGTCCGATCTAAAGATGGAGCGGCCGACTAACTCAGTGGCCGAGTCTGGGAAGAGTTGGTTGAGGCAGGACTCTGTGATGATGGTTACATCAAGGAATAAAGGAATTTTATTTGTCATCAGATCACATGTGTTACATGAGGTGGGACGAAATTCTAAGGTGGCTGCTCATTTTGCAAGAGGCCATCCGGAGCCTGGTTTTGTCCATCTTTATGATGAGGGATCTGGCGTTGGCGAGGAAGAGGCTTGAATAGGCTGTGCGGGTTGACCTGTGTTTCCCCACTTATGCCGTCTCTCTTGGCATCGCCTACTCAACTTCTCAAAAAAAGGCTCAGAAGGGTGCAGAATCTCCAGTCTGGGTGCTATCACAATATCCAGACTATTTTAGCCTGGTTGTAGTGAATAGACTTCACTTCTGATGCGTGGACAGACCAACAGAACCACAAAGTAAAAAAAAAACGAAAAAAAAAAAAAAAAAAAAAA
>JAVLVB010000561.1:297248-319618 GCA_032876305.1 Orestias chungarensis | reverse complement strand
TCTGTCTGTTATTCTGCCCACATCTGTCTATTATTCTGCCCACATCTGTCTATTATTCTACCCACATCTGTCTATTATTCTGCCCACATCTGTCTGTTATTCTGCCCACATCTGTCTATTATTCTGCACACATCTGTCTATTATTCTACCCACATCTGTCTATTATTCTGCCCACATTTGTCTGTTATTCTACCCACATCTGTGTATTATTCTGCCCACATCTGTCTATTATTCTACCCACATCTGTCTATTATTCTGCCCACATCTGTCTGTTATTCTGCCCACATCTGTCTATTATTCTGCACACATCTGTCTATTATTCTACCCACATCTGTCTATTATTCTGCCCACATTTGTCTGTTATTCTACCCACATTTGTGTATTATTCTGCCCACATCTGTCTATTATTCTGCCCACATTTGTCTGTTATTCTACCCACATCTGTGTATTATTCTGCCCACATCTGTCTATTATTCTACCCACATCTGTGTATTATTCTGCCCACATCTATTATTCTGCCCACATTTGTCTGTTATTCTACCCACATTTGTGTATTATTCTGCCCACATTTGTCTGTTATTCTGCCCACATCTGTCAGTTATTCTGCCCACATCTGTCTATTATTCTGCACACATCTGTCTATTATTCTACCCACATCTGTCTATTATTCTGCCCACATTTGTCTGTTATTCTACCCACATCTGTCTATTATTCTGCCCACATTTGTCTGTTATTCTACCCACATCTGTCTATTATTCTACCCACATCTGTCTATTATTCTGCCCACATTTATCTGTTATTCTGCCCACATCTGTCTGTTATTCTGCCCACATCTGTCTATTATTCTGCACACATCTGTCTATTATTCTACCCACATCTGTCTATTATTCTGCCCACATTTGTCTGTTATTCTGCCCACATCTGTCTATTATTCTGCACACATCTGTCTATTATTCTGCCCACATCTGTCTGTTATTCTGCACACATCTGTCTATTATTCTGCACACATCTGTCTATTATTCTGCCCACATATATCTGCGTGTTTCCCTCGTTAACGTGGGAGAACACACATGAGAGGAAAACATGTTTGGGACTTTCTCGGCTTTTTTTCCTCCCAACCATGTGTGATGAACAATAGTCGAGTAAGTGGCATTTACCCTTTAAAGCGTAGTGCATCCCACCTATCCCACTGTAGAGCTCCAGCACCCGTAGAGCTCCCATGGTGTCTGTGCCTCTGCTTCCACGTGGGTCTTCTTCTGGTACAGTTAGCTTCTGGCAAAAATATGCTACACTGCCACCTACTGGGTCGGATGTACGAAATTAAATACAAATTAATTGCCGCGGACCTGTTTGTTCTTTCTTTGTTTGTTTCTTTGTTTGTTTCTTTGTTTATTTGTTTGTTTCTTTGTTTATTTCTTTGTTTGTTTGTTTTGTAATCATTATAATAAAAGAGTTTTAAATTTAAAAATAATTTTAGCTTTGAGAAATAGATGGAACATTAGGAAACAAGCTACAGTAACCTCGTCATATCTGCACTCTACTCACTGTGTATTGTTTCAACTTTTAGGCCAAAGTGCGGACTTTCCATCTACACCTACATCAATATCAGATTTATACCCAGATTAACCTTTTCTGTATTTATGGAATAGTATGTAAAGTTTTTCACTAAATATCTTGTGTGCATGATGATAGGAGCTCCAATGCTACCATAAACTCTTTATGTGGCACAATGATTGGCACACCAACTATAATGTTTTTAGTTGAAGCAGAGCTAAGTTGCAGTCGGCCACTTCAAAATGCATTTGATATGCAGTTTTATTTAAAAAATAACTTAAAAAATAAACTTTACAGGTCTATCCACCTTGTCAAGAGTAATGAAAAACACCATATAGCAAATAACAGGCATAGAAAGAGAAGAATACCAAAGAAGAGTTTGTCCTGCTGGAAGACAATCGGACTTCTCCTCAATCTGCTACTTTCTTTTCTACTCTCTAATCTGCATTAGTTGCCGTTATTTTAAATATTAACCTTTTGTTTTACCTCTTTGGGCGAAACAGAAAGGGCCTTCCTTTCCATAGGAAATCCACATGGGCTGGTATTATATTAGCCGTGACACCGTCCAGGTTTATCAATAAAACACAAAGGAAAAAGCCTTACAATAAGACACAACATAACTATAAAGTAAGAAACTACAAACATTACTTTGTGTAAAAATATAAACTATTAAAACTGATTCGTTTATAAAGTATTTAGAGAAGAAGAAATGTTCCTCTCCAACATGGCGGCCTGGTTTACGTAGGCGACAGCTGCCTTTGCGGCGCGTGCTAGAGTTGGAAGGCGCGGCCTGACGCGCAGACATGAGAGCAGTGAGGAAGAGACATTCCCTAATAAGGAAAGGGTGTGCTTCCCGAAACACTTCCGGGTAGGCGGTGACTTGGACAGAGGGTCTGTATTAGAAAGTAGAAAACTATCCTTTTTTATCCACCTTTTGCGCGGATGGTGAGTCTCTTTAGGCATCTTCTTGTTGTTGTTTTCTCAGTTTTTCTTGGCTTCCTTTATGCTTGCTTCCTGCTTCGTGTTGTACTCTGATGTTTGTCGTGTTTTTTTTTTTTTTAGAATGATGTCCAAGTCTTTGAAGAAGATCGTGGAGGAAAGTCGGGACAAGAGCCTCCCTGAGGTAGACATGTGCGACAGAGGCATTTCCAACATGCTGGACATCCCAGGACTGTGTAAGCTTGAAACTCCCTTTCATTTGTGAACGTGCAGCAGATTGGCTGACAGCTGCACGTGCATGTTGTTCTATGGGCTGCTTTGGTCCAGGAACCAAACTATGCTGATCAAGTTCAGCCTTCCTCACACCCAACTGTGTGCTGTTTAAAGTAATGTACAAACGTTGTTTAACCTTCTGTATTTTGAAAGAAATATGAAATTGCAATGTCCTGCAGCATTTTTAGCCCTTTGATAGTTTTGTATAGTTCAATAAAGAAGATTAGATCTCACCCCCCCCTACCCTCAATTCACAAAATCCAACAAATCTAAATGTAGCTTAAAAACAACAGGAGGCGTGTCCCCCTGACAAAAAGACTGTCCTCATTCATACATGGAAGTTTGTCTCTTATGTGTTCTCTGTGTTGACTGGCCTATTAAATAAAAGCTAACTGGCTTGTTTTAAGGTGACCAGCTGTAAATAAAGCTGTTGTAGATTATTACTCTGCTCTTGACTTTTCGTTTTGTCTCGTTTCAGTCTCTCTATCTCACATCACTCAGTTGGTCCTGAGCCACAACAAGCTGACGGGTAAGAAGCATTGTCCACTTTTAAAAGTGTTGAAGTGATAAAAAAATCAATAATTGAAAAAGTATACGTCACTAAGGATATTGATATCTTTAGACCGTTCTGCAACAACTGCAAGTCTCTTCAGTCGCAGCTTTTTTTGTAGAGTTGCCGGCATCTTCAACTTCTTTTTTGAAAAATTAGGTTAATGAGTTACAACCGTATTAATTTTCCCTGTGGGATTAATATGTTTATTTTATTTATTTTGAATATTCAACAAATATGTAAACAACTTTAAAGAACAACACATCATTGCGTCAGTCACAAATTATTTAGATCAACAGTTCCTGCATACATGAAACTCCCCATCAAAGTCAACTAAATAAATATTAACTGTAATTAGGTTTTATTTGAATTGCTTTTTTAGTTTAAATTAAATATTTGATGTTTTTTTTATTAAAACTTTTTATTACAATGTTTGCCACAACCGTATTGACATGATCAGACTACTGAACATGGCGTCGTTTGGATTATCAGTCTGCATAAACTACATCCATCCAACAATAACTGTCTTAGACTTTTAGACTGACTGAACCAGTAGAGAACATGTGACTCATCTGACTCTTTCCAAATGTGTTACTGTCTACTTTTACACCACGGATTTTTTTATTTTATTTTATTCTTTTAAAGATCCAAACTTGTACTCTTAGAGATTCAAAAGTTTTGGAAGTAGTTTGATTTCGCTCCATAAAATGTTTTTTTCCAGCGGTTCCTCCTAACATCTCAGAACTGAGGAATCTGGAGGTTCTGAACTTGTTCAACAACCAAATTGAAGAGCTGCCGACGCAGATCAGTAGTCTCCAGAAGCTGAAACATCTCAATCTTGGGTATGTGATGTTTGAACTTTCTCACTTGAGCGCAAGATTAAGACCTTACAGGGCAGTAGCAGGATGGACAATACCTTCTTTAAACCTCCTTTTGTCTTTGTTAGACACCAAACAAACCCACTGAGTAACATGATATTTCAAATAGTGCAACTTGTTGCTATAGATGCATAATATAATGTTTAGTGGTATCTATAAAATGGGTAATGTCCCGGTCATACTCTAGGGTTCAAACAATAATATGATTTTTAATACAATTTTTCTTTTAAAAATCCACAATTTTGATACATTTAAACAACAACAACAAAAAAAACACACAACATTTTAGTGATGATGTTTTAGCACATCTGTCAATGCTGTTCAGCAAATAGCAAATTAACAGACACTTTTGTAGTTATCACTGTGCTCTGCATACTGATTAAAAGCTGCTAGAACTGACTGCTTGTGTTGGAGGGCCGATATCGGGGATTTTAAATACAGGCCGATATAATGTTACATCTGTTCAGTCAGAAGTTTTGCCTATTGAAACCTTTTTTATGCGTTTTGGCTCAGTGGGGTGATGGGAGAGGAATGAGAATTCTGAGAAATTATGATTTAAATTGGAAATTACAGATGATTGGCAAACTTGCTCTGTCTGTGTATACAGGATGAATCGTCTAAGCGGCTTGCCCAGAGGATTTGGTTCATTGCCTGCTCTGGAGGTCTTGGACCTGACCTACAACAACCTGAACCAGAACATTTTGCCTGGAAACTTCTTCTATCTAAGTGAGCATTGGTTGTCTACAGCATTGTCTGAACAGCATGCAGGCAGCAGGACTCTAAAACATAATGTTAAGACACTTTCAGTCTACATGCCTATTTACAAAATGCAAAGTACCTTTCTAAATTAAACATATGAAGTAAAAATTTTGCGGTTTTCCTAATCGTTACTTGAAACCAGTAGTTTAAACTTCTTTAGTTTTAGGTCAGCTAAAATTAGCTAAATTATTTGCTTTTTTTCTAAAAGGCAAAATAAAAACTGATTATGTGTCACAGATTTATAAATTTAATTTATTAAAGTATTCATATAAATAATTCACAATTAGAAGTTTTAACTTCTTTCCCAGGATACTCCGATCCTTAAGTGGGAAATAAAGATTTTAGATTTGGTTTGTGCAGGTGTTGAAAGCAGAGGTGTGGTGCTGTATCCTGCACCTCTATTCCAAATGAGCTTTGGAATAGTTATGTCCTTATGTGAGGATTTCTCAAAACCAGACATATGAGAAAAATATATGACAATGATTTATTTTGTTATATCTAACTGTAATATTGCTGTATATACACAAGATGGCAGCACAAACAAATGTATAAATAACTACAATTTATTCTATTTCACTAAGTGAGAACGATCTGATGATGTACTTGTACATCTTTTAGTAAAAAAAATTTGAAAAGAGATATTTGTAGATTTTGTTATAATGGCTCAACATAGTCACCTACTATCTGATTGATCTTTTTTAGCCACTCTAAGAGCGTTGTATTTGAGCGACAATGACTTCGAAGATCTTCCTGCTGACATTGGGAAGCTGACGAAGCTGCAAATAGTAAGTTCATCTCAGTAATCACAAAACAACTTGATAAGGGTTTCTTCTGTCAGGCACAGCATTTATGTAAATTCTGTATGGACTGTAGGGAATAATCATTCATTTGAATGAAAGCTGAGAGTCAGAGAGCTGCTGCACCTCCAGCCAAGATCTCAATAAATTAGCAGTCAATACAAATAATAAAGAATACCAAACTAAGTTTGAAGGTTTGATTTTTTGTGTTTATTAATTTAAATTCTGTACTTGTGTGAATCATTTTCTTTTCTAAATGTTTTAATACGCGTTAAAAATGTTTTAGAAATTTTCTGTTGCTAATTTGTGTTCATCCTTCTCTTTCGTTTTTGCGTCCAGCTGAGTCTGCGAGATAATGATCTGATTTCATTACCTAAAGAGATAGGAGACTTGGCTCAACTCAAAGAGCTTCACATCCAGGGCAACAGACTGACTGTTTTGCCTCCTGAACTCGGTACTCACAACGCACATACACACACACACAGACACACACACGTATCATCCTTGCTGGGACTTTCCATTTGGTACCATTCAATTTTTCATTGAATTTCATGAATTTCTATAACCTTAACTAGTCCTGAACCCAACCATTACCAGTAAATGTATAACCATAACCCTTATCCCAAAAATGGCAGTTGTACTTGTGGCAACTAGGCTTATGTTCCCATGAGTGTAGTATTTGGTTAAAAAAAAAGGTCCCCATAATGTAGCAAAAACACAAACCACCACACAGACAGTGTTCTTTACCATTTCATTCAGAGCCTTGCTTTCATCAATGCCTCAGCCTTACGTTAGCAGGAGTGCAAATAAGGGTTTTTTAGCAATTTCTTTATCAATTTTTCAATTCATCAAACATAACATGGCAAACTAGGCTGCAAGGTTTTTATTGCACTTCCATGCATATTTTACTGTAATCCAATAAAATTAGCATTTTTGCTGTTTCATAAAGCTTAGACACTTTCTAGCAGGTACTCTACTGCCATAATCATCAACATTGACAGCTGGATTGGTATTGAATGTTACAATGTGTTGGTTCTGACCAGACATTTTATTTATATCATGCATCAATGCCTACTATGTTTTTAAAATGGAGTAAAGCCATTTTTTCATTGTGTATTTTTTTTTCTAAAATGTTGGCCTTTTTTAACTTTTTCTGTTACATTTTTCATTTTTCTGTGCCCTGTTACAACACAAAAATTCACGCCAACTGCTTTCATACTGCTTAGCTGGCTGAACTAGAGCCAGATTGACCTTGGCACACTCACAAGCACATTCATATATACAACAGGCACTTGACGATGTGGCAGGAGGAGGCTGGAATCGATCTCGCATTGAAATACTGATCTACAGTCTCAAATACGAACTTGTAGTGCAAACCTGTGCAACAGTAATGGTTTCCCTATGAAACAAAGTAAACCGTAAAAAAGTGTGCCACCATGTGGAACACACAAACCATCCCAGAGGATGGTCTAATCCAAGGATTAATCTATTTATTTAATAACGTCTATGTAGTAAATGATACACTTTTGCAAGCTTAGATCAAGTTTTATACAAATGTCTGTGTAGCATGAATCCAACTATTCAGAATAGATCAAAATCAGTGATAAATTCGTTGGAGCCCAGATGATGATGGATATCATATTTACTGCTGAACAAATGGCAATAATATGATTTGTAAGATTTCCATGCTGCCATACTCTCCAGTGAACAATCCATAAAGACGGGATGTAGTCTAATGAAAGCGTTACTACATTTTTATGTTTGTGTCTTTATATCTGCAGGTAATCTGGATTTAACTGGTCCTAAACAGGTGTTCAAAGCGGAGAACAATCCATGGGTCACTCCGATCTCTGACCAGTTCCAACTTGGTATCTCCCATGTTTTTGAATATGTTCGTTCAGAGACCTATAAGTAGTAAGTACAAAACACACATTTGTCTGTTGATTGTTTAATTGGTGCCACTTAAACTATTTCCACATCCCCCAAACTAAGTCCTGACACAACACAATCTTTCTGGGCTTTAGAATATAAGTCCATCCTTGAATACCTTGGTAAGTCTTATTATAATTGAAATAAACAATTTTATGTAAGGAAAAAAAAAAATAACAGGATTGTTAGAGATTTTTTTAACACATCTTTTTAGAATATACTGAGGCAGTTTGAATTGAATTGTCAGGTGTGAATATTCCAGACATACAGGTGTTGAAAGGCACAATAACAGAAGGATGCTATTATTTCCTTTCTTTTTTTTTCAAGCAGCACAAAAAGCTGCAAATCTGAGAAGATTTCCAATTGTTGCCCCGAGGCGTTGTGTGGAACTGATCCCTTTCCTTGCGTGTTAGAGCAGACAGTGGTTAAGTCGTGTTTGCTGCCACTTTATACTTGTGAATATTTCTAAACATCTTTCCCTCTACAACATGAACAGCATGGAGCATGCTACCCTTCCTTTAAACAAGGCCATGTGAAAATACATATCATTTATAATATTTATACTCCTTTCTTTTCAGAGAAAATTCTTTGTCTTCGTAATTCAGACATGCCATATGCTCTTCATGATGCCAAGGGTGGCATGCTTTATAAAAGGCTTAAAAATTAAGAACTAAATGGTACCTTTTTTTTATTTTAATTTTGTTGACATTCAGTAAATCAAAACAGCTTGTAGCATCAAAGTAGATTGGCCACTTTTCTGAAGTGCGTATGACCTTCAAATGTTCTAAGATAAAATTAGCAACTTTTTTCTGTTTTGTTGGAGACTTTGGCAAGAGGATGTGAAGCTACATTCATACGATATTAACAGTGAGCAGGCGATTTTATAGAAAACTTATTGTTATTACGTAACTACCAAATTTTCCTTTTTTTTGATGATAGGAGAGGAAACTGACCTTTTAGTTTATTTAATACATATAGTGAATCTTATAGTGAAGTTAAAAGAAAGTGTATTAGGCGTTTGTTGCAGACATGGTGCTCTGTTTGGGTGCATCTTTTTACCACAAAACTTATTTTAGGTGGCATTTCACCTGGTGCAGACCGTTTTCACATCACGATTTAGCATTTTTTTCTGGATTCTTAAAAAGCTGCATGTTCATTCACCGCAGCTAGCACAGAAATCACAGAATTATTTAAATTCGCCTGAATGTACTGATCTGGCATTTTAATTAAGTAATTTATTATTTTCTTAACTTTGACTGACACTACCCCCCTGCCCCTCCTCCTCAAGCCAAAAGTGAATGTTCCGGTGCCCCATCACCCCCCGTGCGCCTCCATAACAAACACGTTTCAGAGTATAGACATATGTAGGCGCGTCACGCCTCTGAGCGAGTTGGTCTACTGGTCAGCGCGTCGGCCACGTTGGATGTGTCAGATCTGCCCCGTAAACTAAAAAAAGCAAATGGACTGAAGTTGATCCAGCGCCTTACTACTGGGAGCTTTAAGTTAGTTACAACTGGCTCTGTCCTTAGACATATTCTGTACCATATAAATAAGCAATGTTCATATTTTGTACTTTTCCACTCTGCTCATACTACGTTAGAGATGAACTTAAATGGTCCAAGACTCGATAACTAAATAACTTGGGGACTAAATAACGGCGGCAGCTATGCTGCTATGTTATTTCAAGTGTGCTGCTTACTATAAGGGGAAGCTATGTGTAGGAGAAGCATTTTTATTCTCCTTACATTTGTAAACAACAATTCAATGTTTTTCACACTTTTCTCCATATTTTTGCACTTTCCTGGATTTTCGCCAATGTTTTTCTGGGGGGACTGGTTAATAGCTTTACAGTATTTAATATAATACGGTTAAAAGGTAGAAGAAAATAGTACAAAGTATAGTTTAATTTTTTGGATACTAATAATTATCTTGGATAATACATTTCTTTGCTAAAAGTCGGTCAGGGCCTTCTTCTTTTTTTTTAAGCTGTGATCTTCCTTACTTTAACAAATCTTTCCTGTCTTTGAAATCTTTCTGTGTGTATAAAGAATACTGTTTAATCACTTGGGAGTGATGGTAAAGATAGGAGGGGGTTCATACACAGTCAATGGCCTTTGGCCTCCTACCACTTCACTTACAAATATGTTCAAACATGCCTAATCCCTAACTTTTTGAAAAAGGCGCAGACAAGTGTAGAGAAAGCTAAATGTATCTTCATAATGACTAAGCTATGTTTTAAAATAACTGACTGTGCTTAATTAGGCCAATGTGGAATAGTACAACTCTTTAAAATCAGCTGAAGGAATGGGAATACATTTCCCTTTTTTCTTTGCTGCTAATTTGTTTTTAGAAATCACTATTTGAGAAGAACATACACACACACCCATACACACATACACACACACAAACAGAGTCTCTCAAACACAAAATAAATGTTAAAATTATCATTTGTTACTCTCAGCTTTTTATTTCTTAAAGAAATATGTACAGTGTAGGTTATGTTATCTCAGGTCCCCAGGTTCTCCACCACACAGATTACACAGTGTGAATGAGCACTATAGGTAAACATCATACAACAGCTCATTAATATTTAATAAGGGTTTTAACAGTACTGACAAATTGAAGTATTATTACTTAAATAAGTACCTTAAATTAGTTGTTAGTTCTATTTATTTATATAAATGCAGTTCATAATACATTGTGTTGTGGCACTTTACAAAAAGTTAAATTCAGTCAGTGAAATAATAAACAATGTGGTCAAATTATTCAAACTGAGTGAGATATTGACTCATTAACTTGCAGCAATCATTAAAGGGTAAATGTCCTGTAGTTGTATACCTCTTTATCAAGTCCTCAAAGCACATGCACTACAAATTGTGAATAAAAACTGAATGCAAAGATGTGGAGGTGCCAACATCTAATATTTTATTCAGACTAGAACACAAGTCACAGATCAAAAGTTTAAACTGAGAGAATGTATCATTTTAAGGAAAATATATATTTTGTATCAAATTTTCATGGCCTCAACAAATCCCCAAAAAGTTGGGACAAGGCCAGTTTTTACCAATGTGTAGCATCCCCCCTTCTTCTTACAACACTCAACAGACGTCTGGGGACAGAGGAGACCAGTTTGTCAAGTTTAGAAATAGGAATGCTCTCCTATTCATGTCTAATCCAGGCCTCTAACTGTCATCTTGGGCCTTCTTTGTCGCACCTTCCTCTTTATGATGCGCCAAATGTTCTCTATAGGTGAAAGATCTGGACTGCAGGCTAGCCATTTCAGTACCTGGATCCTTCTCCTACGTAGCCATGATGTTGTGATTGGTGCAGAATGTGGTCTGGCATTATCTTGTTGAAAAATGCAGGATCTTCCCTGAAAGAGATGACGTCTAGATGGGAGCATATGTTGTTCTAGAACCTGAACATAGTTCTCTGCATTAGTGGTGCCTTTCCAGACATGCAAGCTGCCCATGCCACAAGGACTCATGCAACCCCATACCATCAGTGATGCAGGCTTCTTAACAACTTGGGTTATCCTTGTCCTCTCTGACATGGCGTCCCAGTGTTCCATAAAGAACTTCAAATCGTGACTCATCTGAGCACAGAACAGTCTCCATTTTGGCAAACTCTATTTTAAAAGACCCCTGAGCTTGTGGAGCTTGCTTAGAAATGGCTTCCTCTTTGCACTATAGTTTCAGCTGGTACCGGCGGATGGCATGGGGGATTGTGTTCACTGACGATGCTTTCTGGAAGTATTCCTGAGCCCATTCTGTTATTTCCTTGACAGTGGCATTCCTGTTTGAGTCCAGTAGAGTTTTACGGCTTTGACCCTTACGCGCAGCAATTCTTCCAGATTCTCTAAATTTTTTGATGATGTTATGCACGGTTGATGATAACTTAAAAGTCTTTGCTATTTTACGCTGGGTAACAGCTTTCTGGTATTGCTGCACTATCTTTCTGAGCAACAGTGGTGGAATTGGTGATCCTCTTACCATCTTGGCTTCAAAGAGACACTGATACTCTGAGAAGCTCTTTTTATACCCAATCATGTTGTCAAATGACCTAACTAGTATTAACTGGTCTTCCAGTTGTTCGTTATATGCTCAATTTCCTTTTTCCAGCCACTTATTGCTACTTGTCCCAACTTTTTGGGGATTTGTTGACACTGTGAAATTTTGAATCAACATATTTTTCCTTTAAATTGTTACATTTACTCAGATTAAACTTTTGATCTGTCATCTATGTTCTATTACAATTAAAAAATTGACATTTGCCATCTCCACATCATTGCATTCAGTTTTTATTCACAATTTGTTTAGTGTCCCAACTTTTTTGGATCCAGTTTGTAATTAATCAGGTTTCTTTTGAAAATGTAAGGGCTGCTTTCTCACTAAACCTGAGTGCCAACAGTCAAGTGACCACATCTTCTGCATTTATATTTTTTGTCATTTTTGTAACCATTTGAAAAGCTTATAATCCAAACTTTGAGAATTTATAATTAACTCAAAAAGACCACAAAGACGCTTGTGTATAGTTTTGTGGCCAGTCACAGATTTGCTTTGTCACTGGTGTGTTAATGACATAGATTTGTAATATTTCCCAGCATTAATGACCTTTTCACAGTTTCACCATTTTACCTTCCATATCACATCCGTTACCTCACTAGGTCTGTATACGTCCAGCCTCATGTAATTCGTCTCATTGAGTTTCCTCACTATGCACGCTGTGCTCATCTTATTTTTTAGTCATGGTGCTGTCAAAAATGACTTATCAATCTATAACAATGTACCAATTTGTGCCAATAAATTACTCACCTCCACACAAAAAAGTATAGAACAACGGTGTAGTTCTTTACCAACTACAAATTTGGCTCCTTATTTTGAAAATGTCTCCATAAACTGCCTCTAACCTCCCTCGGCTCACCGCCCTGTAAGAGCTAACATCCCCAGCAACCTCGGCTCTCTCGAATCTTTGTCTGCCACTCACTTTATCATTCTCGCCTACCTCCATAGTTTTATCAATGTGGAGTGATTTTTTTATTTTCAAAAGAGATTAGAATCTCTGCTTGCTATTTTTACCACAGTTTTATATCATTTTATTGGGTTTTGTTGAAATGATAATTTAAAAAAACGAATTGATGGGCTTACAGATATAACCTGGAAAGAAACATTTTAGTTTTTGACCATGGAGTCTGAAGAGAGAGAGAGAGCTTAAGTAGGTTTGTTTAAGACTGTCTGGGCTTGATGTACAGTTACAAGAGGACTAACAAGGCTGTAGGGAGGAGTAAGAGTCTGGGCTTTTCCACATCAGTGAACCTCTGGCCTTGTGCTAGACACCCATGGGGGAGAAACTGTGACAGACAGTAATGGCATGGGAAGATGTGACCTGTATGTGTGGAACTGACACTAATAAGTGAATCGCCGTAAAAGTAACTGATCACTCAGGAAAAGTATTTTTATTGCTTTTAATGAATATTTCTACATGCTCGCATACTTAAAAGTTTTAATTCATATTATTGTTTGTGTTAAAAACATCTTGCTACCTGTGTGTGCCAGTCCACATTTTTTCCAGTACTTCTTTTTAACGATGCTCAAACACATTTGCGGGCATTATGCTGTGTGTGTCTGTATCAATTTGGTTTAACGCTTAGTTCGCCAAGTCGACAAACACAGTTACAGGATCAATTGATTTTGCTCTGATCACAAGCATTATGTCTGCTTAAGATTCTTCTTTCTTTTTCTCCCCAGTCTCTATGGTAGACACATGCAGGCTAACCCTGAGCCTCCAAAGAAGAACAGTGATAAAAGCAGGAAGATCAGCCGAAAACAATTTGCTGCCAAGAACAAATGAAAAGGAAATGGGGGACAAAGATGACCGTTGCAAATTGCCTGCATGTGACGTTTTACTTATGTTACGAAGAAGGTTTGGATGTTCTGCATTTGTTTTTTTTGGTGTTCATTACTCCGCATATTTGTTCTGTTTGCCTTATGAAGATAATGGAGTTGGCTTTAAAACATAAGAGAAATTGTACATTTTTAATCGCTTTATTCGTAAAAAAAAGTATTATCTTGCATTTAAAGGGCTTAATTCCAAATAACAAAGTACAATATAAACACTTATATGCTTATGTTTAAACACAAGACAGCAGCTACACACTACTTTTACTTTTGCACTTTGCCATGAATTAAGAATTAAGACCCCCAGTATTAAACCCCTGAAAGACCCTGGATAGCAACCAGATGCACTCATCATTTTGTTGTGCATATTCTGTCTTGGCTAGGTTTTTCCAGTTCGTCACAATTCCTTTACTTTATTTCATTTAAGCAGCAAAAATGAAACGCCAAGACAATTCTTGAGGTGTAGGATAACGAGACCCCAATTAGTGACGATGATTCCACTACTTAGGGTTAGTCTGCTGTTATTTTTCCTCATTTTAAAAGGATGGCTTTACAAATGCTTCGCTTGATTTTTATTTTTTTTAATTAACCAAGTGCTTCTGTCTATGCTGCATGATAATGTTCAACTACTAGGTTGAAAAGCAGTAAAAAGGCTACAGTCAAAGGATCTTTACTTTAAAGGCCTAATAAAAAACATTATATATATATATATATTATAGTGTGCTGTTAACCTCAGTCATGTCATGAAACACATGACTGGAAAGAAAACACATCTGAGTGCATCCATTCCACTGTCCTTGCAGTGTCTCTTTAACTCTTTTCAGTTTTACCTGTGTGCCTTCTGATAGATTTACTGTTATCTTTTGAATATTTAACCAGGTGTCATAACATTTCTGCTTGTTGCCAAGAGTAAATTGATTCAATCCTAATTTTGCTTTTGTTAAATAAAGTTTTTGAGAAATATATCACATTACACTTAACATTCTGAATCTAATTTCTTGTTTCATTTATAAACAACTATGCACCATTTCACCACTTATTGCACTATCTGATCATGATCCCAGTGATTTGTTTTGGTGCAGATTTTTCTCTGGAAAGAAGCAGATCATTGCTGTTGGGGTTTAATGTTATTTTTGTCAATAGAAGTGATATGATCTATGATCTGTAAAATCTAATCTTTGAGGTATGTTTGAGTTTAAAACTTGGATAAGCCAAGCATAGCTCACATCACTAATCCTCAGATGGCACGCTGCAGGCTATGTCTGTTTTGCAAGCTTTTTTTTTTTATAAAGGGAGATTCAAAGAAATCCTAGAAAAACAGACAATCCAGTTAGTTTGATTTGCTACAGTTCTAAACTCATAAGACCGTAGATTGTCTCAGGTAAGAAGTATTATCCATGCCCCCATTAGCTAGACACTATGGAACCATTTTGACTGGTGGAGCTAGGAAATAAATAAACAAGGAATATCTTGTACTGGCATACAAAATTCGATGAAACAAGAAACTTTTATTATTGCATTTATGCCAAAGGTCATACAATGTTTGAGAATGGTCCAGAAGAAACAGAAAACATCTGGTTTTAATGGAATATATATGTTGGAAGTAGTTTTATATTTATTGAGTGAGTTTTAACAAGATAATATAGCAAATAAACTTTAAATTTACTCTGTGTTGGTGTTCAACCATGGTTCCAACGGGTGAGTGGGGTAAATCATCACCACTGAAAACAGCCAGTAGTAGGACAACCTCAAATTATCTTCTTGGCCGACTACTAAACTGATTAGTTTGCTAGTATTGATAGGAGAAAAAATTGCAGGTTAAACACATTTTAAAGGTTTTTCTAAAGAGTAAAGAAAGCTTCCAGAGTCTCAAGACCAGTATAATTACAATAAAGACTTTAAATATAATAAAGTAAAAGCAACAAACAAACAGCTGGTTGAGAAGGCCCTGAGAACCACTCGACCAAAATGTAGTTGAAGTTATTCAAATAGTGAGATGAGCATATAGTCATAGATGTCACAAGTAGAAAATGTATATTAAATAGTCATGCATATTTTTTAACAGAGGTTTCACTGTGATATCTAATAATTTAAATTTTATTTTTATTTTAAGTCACTTGAGGCAGGTAAAAAAAAAACTTTCTCCCAAATTATTTCAAAACTTTTTCCAAATCTAAAATATCTATTGTTATTGCTCCAATACTTTTGGTTTCCTCTTATTTCAGTGAGTTTATACAGTTGCAGTTTTGTTCACAATTCATCTCCCACTTTTCCAAGGGACACAATGATTCCCGGGGCTAAATAAATTGCATTGATTTTTACACTGTGATTTATAGGTGGACAGTGTTAGGACAGGTTTGTCGAAAGGAAGAGTTGAGAGTTTGCCCTTTAATGAACGTTGTGTTATAGGTCTGAGAAGAAAGTACTCTTCTCTAAGATTTGTTTGCTTTTGTAGCTATGTGGTAATATTAAAATTGTAAAGAAATATCTCAAAATATTTTTCTATATATGCATTTTTATGCCTATTTTAGGTGTCGTTTTGGGTTGTTACAGTGGAGGCTCTGGTATTAGAATTGCCCTGTTGAAAGTCACACTCTATTGTCCTTACATGTTGACATTTTCTTAGATTATAACTCTTTATTACACCACAACAGACTGTTGATCATCAAAGATTGTTTAAAGAATAAAAGAACATTAACAACTATGCAAACATACGTGAAATGGCATTTGTTGTAACCTGGTGCTGCATAATATAAATAGACTGAACTGAAAATGGAACTAAATGAGTCATTACTCAGACTAAGACCCTTAGTCAAGATGGATGCCTGCTGCTACATTGCAACAAAGCCCCTTAACAATCTGAAGCTTCAGTGTTCTACTGAAATCAAATATGCATCGACTCATGATAAAGTATCCAGATCGTATATTTTACTGTCAGTGCTACCTTTGATACCCCAAAAAGACAGTTTGTGCCATTATGAGGGGACATGGTCTTTAAAGACATTTTTTGTTGTTTATACATTTCTCTGGCGGGTGCCGTGTTTTGGTTTTTGGGCAGATTTATCCAACCTCTCAAGTGATGGGTTTGTTGTGGCTAAGGACAGGATCAATGTTGCCTTGGGCATTCAATAGAATGTGAAAGCCACAAAAGTCTAATTTCAACACAAATTTTGGCTTCTGACTGTTTTCAGTCATATGTTTTCTATCCAGCTCATCCTTGTTTTTGAAATTTAAAGTTCTTCTTACAGCCAAGTTGTGACCCAGCAGATTCAAATGTGAATATTTGGTTTCAGGATTTTTATTATGAGACCAATTCAATCCAATAAAATGGAAAGTGCTTATGCTACTTGTAAACAAGGTTTTAATGTCCAATGTTAAAAAGTTTCTAGGATTCTGAGAAAACTACATCATGGACTTTGGCCTCCTGAATGAGAATGTAAGCGCCGCAGATGGTTTGGTTCTATCAGGCCCTTAATTAGACCACAATCCTTCTGTGTCCTGTTAGAAAAGAACATATCACTTTAAAAGGGATGAGTCTTTTTCTAAAGAAACTTCATGAAACCTGTATTTATGTATGCTATCGCTTAAGTCATTCAATTGAAATTGTAAAAAATATATATAAACCGTATATTTGCAACCTAAACAAAGAAAACCGTGGTGTTTGTGTTGGAGTTTATGTTTTTATTGAGGTATGTTCAGTGATAAATACCTGTGTTACAAGTTTACTATGTTTTATTTGAGCTGTATCCTTTGTTCTAAGCTGTTTCTGATATGAAGAAGATGTAAGATCAAAAAGTTGTAAGACAAAATCCCACCCATTTTTTCGTAGATCCAACTGCAAAGCATTTTTCGACTATGCCACTGATGTAAATCGATTGTAAATTACCTATATAGCACTTTTCTATTTATACTGACTGTTAGAAATGCTTTTACACTAGAACATCACCCACAAATTTAATCATATTCATATATATTAACATGGATGTGAATATTGGTGGGCATCTTGGCATCAGGAACTTTGAAGGTACTCGTAAAAGGAAGTTCTGATTTCGAGAAGACTGTCCTTCAAAGTTGAATGCAACACTGATTCATCGGCCTAAGGGTACTTTGCATTTTAAAGTATGCAATTTTAATAGCAGTAATATCTTTTTAGTTGTGTTCTTGTAGAAGAGACATTTAGTTCAACAGATGCTGATTACAGCCACCAGGGGAAAAATAGGACAAAAATCATATACGTATACAGTAGTTAGTGGCAGCAACTTTCAATGTCTTTTCCCAAGAAAGAGACAAGAGCCTCTTTTATATCATAGTTCAACAATGAACCTTCAACCGTGAAGCCTCCATTACTGGACGCTTTTAATATTTCCCATTCTAAAAGTTGCCCCATCAAGCTCACAGGCGTTGTGTGCCCACACAGAATCCTCTGAGATTATGAAATGAAAGATTTTAAACTCACAACATTCAGCTGAGCAATATGTAAGGCTTAGAATAAATCCTCAAAAGTCTTACTGTGTTACAATCTAAAAGGCAGCTTTTCAGTCTACTGAATGCCTTCAATATAAGTAATGTTGTTGTTTACCATCCTCCAAATATAATTATCTGCATCAGATTCTGTTGATTAACATATTTCTCAAATAGGATCATTCTTGATTGAGATTAATTTTAGTTCCATTCAGATTATAAAGGGCCAAATAACAATATGTTTGATCTCAAGGCAAAAAAACAAAAACATGTCATTCCAGTCATAGATTTAGATTCTACTTCCAATTAAATCCATTGCAAAATATCCTTGTTTCTAAACAATGGAGCCAAGTTTTTCAACTATTTTCAAATTGGGTAAAAAAGTTTCTCTTTAAGGAAACCGAGCAGATTGCAGCAAGTCATTGATTTGCAGCATTTAGTCCTACAGGACCAGCATTCAAAGATGGAAGACAATAGCTTGTGTTGTGTGTGTGTATTTTTTTTTTTCTTTTAGTTCTTCTCAGATCCTTTACTGTGTAAAATACAAACAACAGATGTCCAGCTGCAGAAGTAGGTATGGATTCCTATAGGACGTTCATTGTGATTCAGTTCGCTTGTATCAGAAGCTGACCCATATGGAAAACAATTACAAAACAGCTACGTAAATCTTTATGTTTAACATGTATGTCCCATGCTATGATAAACTCTTAAAAGTGGCCACTTATGCATTACTATCATAGAACATGTAAAAATAATTAAGTATGACTCAAGTAAGAATTGCATGTTATTCTAATCTTGTGCAAAATTAAAAGCCTTTCTACACAGAGAAAAGAATGGATTAGTTTTTTTCTGACTGTTTACTTCTTATTGAATACTTTTCATTGGGATTTTGCATCTTTGCTGAGAGAGAAGACTGTCTTGAAACCTGGTTTAGGGAAAATGCTAACCCTTTGCAAAGGTGTAGCATTCCAATAATATCTGTTAAAAACCTGTTTACATTAAGCTTTTACATGAAATTACTTTGTAAGTTTATGTTGTTTCCTATTTGTATGTCTCACATAAGTCAATAATGTCACTGATAGTTGTCCGGCTCATATAAGTTTAATATTACACATCTATTAAGGATATTGTATGTGGAATTACTATCATATACTGTTCTTATAAGATCTCAAATCATACAAGTTTCATATTGTACAACTTTACTAAGGATCTTATATCTGATTTGACCGTCTTATGCGTAACCTACAAGCTTCATATAAGATAGACAAAAATCTTTTAAAATGTATGTATATCTTTTCCATAAGGGAATAGACGGCTAAACACAGCCGCAGATTGAAAACTCTGAAGCCCAAACAGAAAGGGTTAGCAGAAAAGCTGGTTGAGAAAAAAGAAGTGAAGAAATATGCTGGCCATTGGTGCCAGATGTGCAAAAAATCCATATATTTGATTTGACCTATGCACTTGATAGTAAACAGCAACATCAAGTAGAGGAAACCAAGGGACAGGGTGAAGGTGATTATGTGGTGAAAAGTTAAATTGGATAAACAGCAAGGCATGTAGCTGTACAACAACAGGAATGGCTATAAAAGGAAACAAACAGGTCAATTGTCCTATCCCCAAAATGCAAAATATTACCTATTTTTTTGTCTTTTTTCTAGTATAAATTTCTCAGTTGTCAGGAAATGAGTTTCTGGCTGGGTGTGTTTGTGTGTTGCTTTCCTTGTTGTTTCAACAGACGTCATTCTGTAGGCACCTTGATTGGTTGAACGTCCAGCTACCTGGTCGAGTCAAACAATCTTCAAGCCATCTACAAAGCTGCTGCATACCAAGACGGATCATCCACTCCTTACTACCCTCAACTCTGTTCCACGGTTGTGCAACCTGTCTCCCCAGCAAGTACCATCTCAGCCGGCAAACAAACATCCAAGCGCTCTGGTCAACCATCCGTGACCACCCACAATCCAGGAACTCTGATCTTTTCAGTCCCTCTCTGGTGGACACACATCCCCATCATAATGAAACCAGCACAAAACATCAGCTTAAAACTAACATCCCTCCAGAGTTCCCGGTTTGCTCATTGCTGTCTCCCGTTCTATTCTCAGGATTCCTATATGTACATTCCATATTTCATTGTCAAAATAAACCTTTTTAAACTCTGCTCTCATTCTACTGAGTGCTTTCCTGCATGTGGGTCGAACTGTAAACAAAGCCATAAAATTAGTACAATAAAAATAAAACACAACTAACTTTCAACCAACTTTTCAGCAAGCAATAGGAATTTGTTTTAAGAGAATTAGCAGCTTGTTTCCCTGGTTTTCTATATTTTACAAAAATTGTGTTTGTTTTAGACAAGGTGCTGTGTTTTATAGATTAAACCTCATCATAAGTTACTTTAATCAAGTTTAAAGTGTGTACTGAAAGAAACAGGGCAAATGCTGCCAAAATCAGTCATCTCTGGTTCTGCAGCATCACTTTGATAACTAGAGTTTATTCTGCAATCTGGGGAACACCTCAACCTGGAGGTAAAGCCCGACTATGGGTGCATTTGGAGAATGGTAAATTATCTTACACATCAAAATCTCATAAAGTTGTAAAATAAGTGATGCCTTTCTGTACAAGTTTGGAAAACATTTTAATAAAGCTTCTATCTATCTATCTATCTATCTATCTATCTATCTATCTATCTATCTATCTATCTATCTATCTATCTATCTATCTATCTATCTATCTATCTATCTATCTATCTATCTATCTATCTAAGAACCAATTCTAAGGAGCAATCCTAACAAATCTATTGAGCAGATAGAAAAAGGTGAATAGTCTGCCACATTATTTATTTCAGAGAACCCTCTTCACACACAGTGGGTAGTGTAGTTATCTTCAATCAGGAAGGTTGTGGTTTCAATTCCAGCTGGCCTCTGTCAATGCTGCCCTGGGCAAGGCACTTAACCCCAAGCTGACTACAGATGCATTTATGTTATATATAAAAACCCAGTTCTGTTACTTTTATTTGTTATTTGTCTGGTGACATCACTGTATAATATTAAATCCCATGTTACAATCAGTTACTCTGTAGCCATTTTATGAAATACATTTTTACTCTTGAGTCATTTCTTGGACAGATATGTTTTACTTTTCCTTGAGTAAAAATATGTTTTGGTTGTGTTACTTTTACTGGGGTACAAATTTAGGATACTTTGCCCACATCTGGTAAAACTTACTTCAAACCATGGGACGTTGGAAGATATTAATTGAACTTCCTCCTTCTCTCTCTCCTCTTTGTTCCTGTTTTGGACACATTGCCTCCTTTTCAGCTCGGCAGCTGGCAGCTTGTGATATTAATCAGCTGGTCCAGTTATAACTGCCTTGTTGCTATTACATCACAACAAAACAACAACAAAAAAACAAAAAATTTTCCTGCTGCAAAACATTACAAAACAAAACATTGCAGTCAAAAAATAGACAAAAATATTTCTACAAGAATCATAGACAGACTATTGAAATTATATGCATACATCAGCCAATTGCTGTAGATATAATAATCACACAACCATATCTATTTAAATAAATAGCATTTCACAGCCCACACAAGCTTTACTCAGATAAACAACACTAAAAGCATTCATTAGGCCACTTGATTATGGGGCATATGACAAATAAATCTTCTTTAAAGGGCTTTTTAATAGTAAAATGTGCATTTGTATGACATATATTCGGCAATATCTTCAAAGAGTGTCATGATTCTGTATGATACTGTATATTTTTTTGTCTCTATAATTAAACGCACTGATGTGGACTAAAATGTTCTAATGGTGCCTTGTCACCTTTTGATGGATGCCCTGTTCTGTGATAGAGCTGTCACTAAAAAAAAGAACACATAGTGGTTTAAACTACTGGCATTTGGTTCTGAATGGAATGCCATTAGATTGACAATATGTAGTTTAGTCATGGTAGTAACATAATGTAATTAAAACTGGACTCAATTGATTAATGTCAAATACCCTTAGTTTAGTAATAGTAATAATGACAATAAAAAACCTCTGACTTCACCTTAAAAGAATTAAACCACTTCTGTTTGTTATTTTGTATCGTCCGCCAGGTCCTTACTCTGAATTTATGATCAGATCTCAGATATTTTATCTGATATAGTGTTAAACACTGATAAAATCATTATAGTGGGAGATTTTAACATTCATGTTGACACCAAAAATGACAGTCTAAATGTAGCCTTTACTGCCATTTTAGACTCAATTGGCTTCACTCAAAAAATCCAAACACCTACTCACTCTCTTGGTCACACTTTAGACCTTGTGCTGACTTATGGAATTGAGTG
>JAVLVB010000561.1:257332-290084 GCA_032876305.1 Orestias chungarensis | reverse complement strand
TATATATATATATATATATATATATATATATATATATATATATATATATATATATATATATATATATATATATATATATATATATATATATATATATATATATATCTATATATATATATATTTGGGTTTTTTTGTGTACCATGATAATATAGGTACCATACTTAATATAGGTACTTTGAATAAAGGGTCTTAGTAACATTTTGGATTGGAAGTGAAAGGTTGGACTTGTCTGAGGGCATGCTACATGACTTTAACTATTTGATGGCCGAAATAGAAGTTTTTTTGTAAAATTAATCATGTGTAATTTAACATATTTAAGGTTAAACACACACTCAAATATATTGTGGATAGTGTTTATTCGGTTAGACTTTGGAAGTTAGATTGATTATCACTTTTCTTGGCAATAATTACTTGGTAGTTTTTATTCAGCTCAATGGTGTTCATAATGATAAAAATGATGTATTATTGCTCCAACTTTAGACTACAAGCTTTCTCTCTTACTTACTATTTGTTTTAGGCAGCTGTATGTTGACTTCATCTGTCAATCCTTGTTTCATGCTTCTCCAAGCCGAGAGCCAAATTCCGATCATATGTGCTTCCGTCAAGCCACTAACTAAACTTAACCGAAGGTGTTTTCAATAGAACCAAAATGTTAAAAGAGAATTTCATGGAGTTGCTCTTTGAAATGTCAAACATTTTAGATCTGTGTAAAACTACATGTGTCAAACTACATTAGAACTTAAACAAACTGTACCTGTCTAATCTTTTGATAACGTCAGTTGTAGAGTCAGTTACCTCTAAAGATATGTTGCAAAGTGCAACACCGGGTATGTGTAGTTGTGTTGTGCCTTGCTATGTAACGGATGTGGAAAACAGAAATTACTACAAATATAAGTTTAGTGTTACAAGGTCCTTTAGTTAACACTCAGTACTTATCGACCCATTTTATTGTTAAATTAGTTGGTATGAAGTTTTGATGCATACATCTTTTGTAACACAACAAATATGTACTGTATATTGCACAAAGCTAATTAAAAACAACAATTTGCTACCATTGGATACTCTGAAATTGTATGTATTCTTACCTACTGTTATGTTAAAACCTAACCGGTGTATTTCATGTAAAACAAACTATGTATTATAGTTAAACTGTTTAAATTCCTCTCCCTTATCTGTTATAAACAGTTGCTGTTGTAGATAAACTGTATCAAAAAATATCATGGTGCCTGTGTGGAAATATGTGATTGTTTTCCTGTTTGGGAAGATCCTGTTTGCCAGACAGATGTAAGTACACCCAAACACATGCACACACTACAGATTCTGATACTCGCAAAAAAATATTTCCCCTGCTGTAGGGTTAACATTAGTAATTGATACAACAATATTTTTTCTCCACCTAAAAATAAACTTATGTCCACAATCTCATTGCTTGACATACTTTTCTAATTGAATAAATAATTACCTTTTGGCCCACTCCTTTACTGTAAAACACAATGAGATGACTTTTACTTAAAAAAATAATGCTAACTTGTTGCCACCGAAAATAGTTTTTAAAAATTATAGATGTTAGTATATGCAGCTTGTACATGTTTTGCTCGGTTTAAATGATTTGTAGCTTTTAAGTATAATCAAATAAAATAACATCAATAAGTTAACTGTATGTAACTTAAGGAAAGCAGGTTTTTTTGATTTGTGTTTGTCACTTTGATGCCAAAACTGGATTTTTATATGAAAATAAACTCTCTCATTTCTAATGCCAATAGTTGAGGCCAGGAGGTTTGACAGTGACAAAAAACTTGGATGTTTGTTTAATTTTGACTTTTGAATTTTCTAGATGCTCTCCTTCTATATATTAAAAGTAGTAAAAAGCAAAAACGACATTTAAAAATGTAGTGAGCAAAAATAAATTGTTTTTAAAAGGTTTAACTGCGGTTTTAATGCCACTTCCAAAGCATTTTTTTGAAATATATATTTTTTTTCAGAAACTGGATTTTTCATGTTTCCAAAAACCAGCATAACCACTTCAATATATTTCAAGGAGTTTATTATTTATTTATTATGTAGCACCAATTTACAACACATGTCGTCTCAAGGCAGTTGAGACAACAAGAAAATCAATTCAAAACATAAACACATCATAAGCAAATCTGTTAGAAAAAGTTTCAAATCTGAGGAAACTCAGCAGATTGCATCGAGGCATTGACGCACAGCATTCCCTTCTCCAGAATCAGAAAACCAAAACAATGGCTGTTGTTGTTGACTTTACAGCAACCACTGATACTGAGCATGGATGTAGCAACAATGGAGAGGAAAAACACCAATTTAACAGGAAGAAGCCTCCAGCAGAACCTGGCTCAGTACAAGAAGCCATCCGCCTCGTACATCTGCCTTGGTGGGTTTGAAGAGACAGAAAAAATGTAGTGGAAACTGAGAAAACAAAGTTTATAGCGGCAGTTGTAGAATATCGCTGGCAGCATCTCAGGCTATGTCCTCCTCAAAGAAGCTGTCTCAGCTAGGAGAAAGCCGTACCAGGTGTAGCTACTATAGAGAGGAGAAGACTACGAGAAAACAAAAGGTTAAGAAGTTGAAAACACAGCAACTAAAGCAGATTGGACAAAAGCAGAGGGAGAAGAGGTGAGATTGTTCTTCAGCAGCCTAAGCCTATTGAAGCATAAAAATATAAATAGATTAAATAACCTAACCCTGTAGAGTGAGACATGATAGAGGTAGAGCAAAGGAGAACCATCTGTCTAGACTGAATTTTTCCCTAAACTGGATTAGACAGCAACATTTTTTAAGCTTAGCCTTTAAAGTAGACGGGATGTCTGCCTCATGGAATAAGTTTACTTTGGGCTTTGGATAGTCAAGATATAATCTATACATAAATCCAAGCAACAAGCAAACTACCTGAGGAAAGTTTTTAATATAATCAGTTACTAGGTTTTCCTCCTAAGCAACAGGAGTTGTTCCAATCCACTTTATTTATATAGCACATTTAAAACAGGAACATGTCCACCAAAGTGCTGCACATATAAAATGCATGATAAAAAATAAACAAATAAGACATAAAATAAACTAAAATAATGTAAGAGAACAATAAAATAATAGAACCAATAAAATAAAATAAAATAAAATAAGACAATCAGCTAAGACAGTAAAAGACACATCGGACCATACAACTCATGCAGTGTTAAAACCCAAAGAATAAAAGTGGACCTTCAGACGAGACTTAAAACACTCCACAGTGGGGGCAGTTCGAACACGGAGGGGCAGAGCGTTCCAGAGTCTGGGACCAAAAACAGAGAACGCCCTGTCCCCTCTAGTTTTAAGTCTAGTCTTAGGGACCGTGAGCTGGGAGTGGCCCCCA
The DNA here is from genome assembly GCA_032876305.1 of Orestias chungarensis. Taxonomy (NCBI): domain Eukaryota; kingdom Metazoa; phylum Chordata; class Actinopteri; order Cyprinodontiformes; family Cyprinodontidae; genus Orestias; species Orestias chungarensis. The sequence goes on along the minus strand of JAVLVB010000561.1, from coordinate 286,717 downwards.
GACCTCAGAGCGCACAACAGAGTATAAAGATGGAAGCAATCAGAAATGTATTTTGGAGCCATTCCATTTAAAGCTTTTAAAACAAACAATAAGATTTAAAAACGTACGTATTCTAAAACGTACAGGCAGCCAATGCAGTGAAGCTAAAATAAGGGCTATGTGTTCGTGCTTCTTGGCCCCTGTTAAAAGTCAGGCCGCAGAGTTCTGGAAAAACTGCAGGTGGGAAAGAGCCGTGTTACAAACACCAGAGTATAGGGCATTGCAGTAGTCCAGACAAGAAGAGATAAAAGGGTGCACAAGTTGTTCCAGAAGATTAAAAGATAAAAAAGGTTTTACTTTTATCAAAGTCGAAGGTGATAAAAACTTGATTTTAAAACCGCATAAACATGTTTATCCAGTTTAAAATCACTGTCCAAAGTGACGCCAAGGCTGGTGACTTTGGGACGCACGTAGGTTTGAAGGGGTCCCAAGTCAAGGAGGGTGTTCCCAAACAACATGACTTCAGTCTTTCCCTCGTTTAGCTTTAAAAAATGTTGGTCAAACCAAGCCTTGACGTCATTCAGACAGCTAAGTAGGTGTGTCAGGAGGCAATGGTTATTTTTTGTGAATGGCATGTAAATTTGGCAGTCATCTGCATAAAAGTGATAAGACATGCCATGTTTTATAAAAATCTCTCTGTGTGGAAGCAGGTACAAGGGAAAGAGAACTGGCCCTAGGATTGAATTCTGGGGGACTCCACAATGGAGAGGAGCAAAGGATGAGGTGGAGTCCCCGAGCCTGACAGAGAAGGACCTCTCACTCAGGTACGAATGAAACCATTTAAGAACTGTCCCCCTGACATCCACACAGTTTCCAGATGTGTTAAAAGAATTGCATGGTCCATTGTGTCAAAAGCAGCTGTGAGATCCAAGAGCACTAAAATGGCAGAGCTACCTGAATCAGTCATTAAAAGCAGGTCATTAAAATCCTTAAGAAGTGCAGACTCTATGGAAGGCTTTTTAGCCTGACTGGAACGGGTCTAAAATGTCATTGGTGTCTAAAAACGGATGTAGTTGGGCAAGGACACATTTCTCTAAAATCTTGGAAACCAGTGGTAATTTCAGAAATCGGACGATAATCCGGTAAAACCAAGGGGTCAAGACCGTTTCTTTTTATTAGAAGTTCAACTACAGTGATTTCCTACCAGAATCTGGTAGGAAATCTCCAGACGGTCCTTTTTCCACCTATGCTCCGCCCTCCCGACACTCACGCCGGCCCGCGCGTATGACGTCATTGAGCCAAGGCTCCTGTCTTGGCTTGCGGCGCGCGATTTTAAGGGGAGCGACACTGTCCAGAACATCCGTACAGGTGGAAATAAAATAATTCATAAGTTGGTTGATACTTATCGATGCAGTGGAGTTTAAAAGGCACTGAGCTGCTGCAGTGAAGAGAGGGTTAAAAACCGCTGCAGTGTTTGAAATTAACAACACGACCACGACGCACAGCTGGCAACTCTGTATCTAAGGTTAAACTAAAATCGAACAAGACAGGACAGTGGTCTGAGAAAATTGCATACTCAACCACAACATTGTCAACATAAATGTCATGAGATAATACCAGATCAAACCTGTGCCCATGCACTTGTATTGGTCCAGTGACATGTTGTGTCAAATTAAAAGCTTCAATCAAGTCCATAAACTCTTTGGCCATAGGTTTGGCCAGACAACATAATTGAATATTAAAATCTTCAACAATAAAATTTATCATAACGCGTATGAATGATAGCAACAAACTCATAAAAATGATTGATAAAATCCTTGTCATACTTTGGCGGCCTGTAAATGACAGCGCACAGTAATGGACCGGTCTCTCGCACTCGCAGCTCGAAACAGCTGAGCTCAAAGGAAAAAAAAGACCACTCAGTGACCACTTAATGATGAACAGTAGCTATACCTCCACCGCGGCCATTTTTTCTTGGTGAATTAATAAAAGTGCAGTCTGGAGGTAAAAGCTCCGAAAAGGCAGTGGAGTCACCAGTATTGATCCAGGTTTCAGTTAAAAACAGTACATCCAACGATCGCAACGTAAAAAAGTCTTGCAGGATGAAAGTCTTGTTTACCAAAGACCTTGCGATCATGAGTGCGCACTTTGTACAACTTGCCATCATGCCAGCCGCCAGAGCTACTCGGCTCAGGGGCCTGAGGTTACCAGAAGGCACACCGCTTGAGCCCCGGTGAGGAACTTAACGAGGGTGCGGTGCGCAACAATTCTCCCATTCACCGATGACGGGCACTAACCGGGTGCTGGCTGGAGCCAGCCTGCGTCGCGACATGAAGTGGTGGAAGTGCTCACTGAGGTCCAGCGAAAGTAAGGCAGGCCACATAGTGTCCGGAGAAAGGGCCAGTAAAGCCTTCAGTTTCGCAAGCCGGCCAGCTCGTACTCCTCGGCATTTGCGTTTCCTAGGCAGAGGGATGTTTGCCCTGATGAGGTACTCCGGTAGATCAGCCAGGCAAAAAGAATCTGACTTGTTCACATCATGGATCACATTTGATTGCACTGCTACTTTGATCTTAAGTAGGTCCTGGCGGTTATAAACCAGCAGAGAGTCAATGGTCCTTATGACACATGAAATAATTAACACAAAATAAACAAAACTTAACACAGTCAAGCGGTGACACAGACACTACGGCGCCATCTTGGATCTTCCCCTAATGAAACTGATGATCTTGCCGCTTAATCATTTGATAATTAGGCCACATGCTGTATGTTTTATTAACATGTAGCTTACAGGTTGACCGTCCATCGTCTGTATGATATATTTAATGAATGATTGGGACATATTTAGTCTTCCTGATCCGACATAAATTCACAGGCAAATGAACAGGGTACAGCAGAAGGTACCATGCCGCACTGATATGAGGCAGCGTTGGCCTCCATTGTCACCATGGGTAACTGGGGCGCATTGCTGCATGCTCTTCTTCTACAAATTCAAGACATATAGTATACATTCAGAATAAAACTGTTCTAGGATGACTCTTCTCCTTGGCAATTGTCTCCATGAAAGCAGCTTGGATAACTCACTGTACAACACAGGTCCAAAGTTCTATGCAGAATACATAAAAAATCCATCCATCCATCCATTGTCCTCCATGTATCCGGGGTCAGGTTGCCGGGTTAGCAGCATAAGCAGGGAGACCAAGACTTCCCTCTCTCCAGCCACTTGGGCCAGCTCATCTGGGTGAATCCCAAGGCGTTCCCAGGCAAGCCGAGAAACATAGTCCCTCCAGCGTGTCCTGGGTCTTCCTCTGGGCCTCCTCCCAGTGGGATGGGCCCAGAACACCTCTCCAGTGAGGCTTCCAGGAGGTATCGTTACCAAATGCCCGAGCCACCTCAACTGGCTCCTCTCTTTGAGTCCCTACTGGATGGTCGAGCTCCTCACCCTTTCTCCAAGGGAAAGAGATCGAAAGCCTCGCTCTTTGACTCAGGACCGGTACAGCGCCCACACCACTGCAGATTCTGCACCAATCCGTCTATCGATCTTCCACTCCATTTTTTCCCCCATCCGTGTACAAGGCCCCGAGATACTTGAACTCGTCTTTGAGGCAGGACCTCCCCTCCAACCCGGAAAAGTCACTTTACCCTTTTCCGGCTCAAATCCATGGCCTCGGACTCGGACAGATGCACTGATTCTCATCCCGGTCGCGTCACATTCGGCTGCGAACCGCTACAGCGAGAGATGCAGATCATGAGCTGATGAAGCCAAAAGGACCACATCATCCACGAAAAGCAGAGATGAAATCCTTAGGTGACCAAAATGGATCCCCCCAACACCTTGGCTGTGCCTAGAAATTCTGTCCATAAAAGTTATGAACAGAATCGGTGACAAAGGACAGCCTTGGCGGGGTCCAATACTCACCGGAATTAAGCCTGACTTACTGCCAGCAATGCAGACTAAGCTCTGGCACCGGTCATCCAGGGGCCTAACAGACCATATCAAACGGCCTGGTACCCCATACTCCCGGAGTACCCCCACAGGAACCCCAGAGGGACACGGTCAAACACCTTTGCTAGAGCCACTAAACACATGCAGACTGGTTGGGCGAACTCCCATGCAACCTCCAGGACCCTACTGAGGGTATAGAGCTGGTCCATGACCAGAAGGAAATCACACTGCTCTTCCTGAATGTGAGGTTTGACTATTTGATGGACCCTCCACTCCAGAACCCTGAATAGACCTAACCGGGGAGGCTTATGAGCGTAAGAGAGTGTGTTCCAACCCCTATAGTTGGAACACACTCTACGATCCCCCTCCAGAGGAACTGCCCCCGAGGTCCACGCGATGCTGCAGAGTCGCCTAAACCAACACAATCCTACCACATCCAGAACCTTAAGGAACTCCGTGCGAATCTCATCCACCCCCGGGGACTTACCATAAAGAAGCTTTTCTAACTACCTCGGTGACTTCGGCACCAGAGATTAGAGAGCCAACAACACACCATCCTCACTCTAAACAGTGTTGGTGATGCACCGCCCCCCTCCTCCTGAAATGCCGGATTGTGGACCAGAATCACCTTGAATCTGTATGGAAGTCTTTTTCCATGGCCTCTCCAAACTCCTCCCACACCCAGGTTTTTGCCTCAGCAACCACCCTTGCTGCATGCTGTTTGAACCGCTGGTACCCATCACCTGCTTCCAGAGTCCAACAGGCTAAATAGACCCGATAGGACTCCCTCTTCATTCTGACTGTCATGTTATTTAAGCTTCGGACCCACATGAAATGAGAACTCTCAGGAGATCTTTACAATGATTTTATTTAGATTGAGGTGGAGAAGGGAATCCGGCGGTGAGCAGCAACGGGCAAACAGCAACGAGCAGCGAGGAACGGGAAACAGCAACGAGAGGCGAGGATCGGGAAACAGCGGGGCGGCAGTAAACGGCAGGGAGCTGAGAATGTCTACGACGTGGGGGACCGGGAGCCTCTGAAAGTGAGGACAGGTAAGATGAGGAAACAGCAATCGGTTGAGGAGAAATGAAGGGAACGATCTTACTTGAGAGAGTGAACTGTTGTCACCAGGGAGGAGTGAGTGGTGAGTTTCTTTCAGCAGAGTCGGTGAGGGTGTAGTCCAGAGGGGTAGTGCAGCTGAGGAGTGGGAACCAGATGACGAGGGTAACCAGAGAGGATCTTGAGGATGATGTGAGTTCTGGAGTGAAGGAAACCTGTGGTAAACACAACTGTGGTTAGAGGCGTAGGAAAAAACAAAGTAGCAAATCAAAATCCAACGTGAACGAGAAAAAACTAGAGACAAAACTGGAAGCTTTCAAAAAGGCTAGAGATACTAGAATAGGCACTGAGATTAGGTTTTACCGGGTGTAAACAATCACTCAGGCAACGAGTAGTTGATCCACCACTCCTCATATACTGGCCCAGCTCATCAGCGCCTACCAGGCGCACCTGGGGTGGAAAGAGCTCCAGCAGAGGAGGAGCACTGGTGACCCCCCATGGCCAACTCGAGAAGTGGCTGAAAGAAAACTCACACTGACACTGACAGCATCCCTCACAGCTGGTGTCCCCCTGCGGGTTTGAGGATTGCCAAGCACTGACAACCATGCAACCTCAGCTCGGGTAAGCCACCTTCCCCGGAACGTGTTTGAGCTCTCCCAGAAATGGGAGCTGAATATCACGGGGTACTCTGCCAGGCGCTCCCAGCAGACCCTCAAAATTTGTTTATGACTGCCAGGTCTGATGAGGATCCTCCCCAACCTTCGGAGTCAACTCACCACCAGGTAGTGTTCAGTTGAAAGCTCTGCTTCCCTCTTCCCCCAAGTGTCCAAGACATGCGGCCAAGAGCACATATGGACACCCTTACGCTTGAACATGGTATTAGTTATGAATGATCCATGAAGACCACAGAAATCCAATAACCAAACACCACTCGGGGCCATTTTTCCTGACCACACCCCTCAAACTCTCATTGTCATTGCCCACGTATATGTTGAAGTCCTGGAGGGGCGCTCTCCAGCACCCCGTTTAAGGACTCCAAAAAGGGTGGGTACTCTGAACCGCTGTTTGGCGCATAAACACAAACAACAGTCAGGACCCGTCCCCCCACCCGTAGGCGGAGGGAGGCTACCCTTTCGCTCGACGAGGTGAACCCCAACATACAGGTGCCTAGATGGGGAGCGACAAGTATGGCCACCCCAGTCCGGTGCCTCTCACCAGGGGTAACTCCAGAGTGGAAGAGTGTCCAACCCCTCTCGTGCTTCACCTCCAGGCCTGGCTCTAGAGTGGGGCCCCAGTGACCCTCGTCCGGGGAAGGGAACATCAGATCCATTTATCGTAATCATCATAAAGGGTCTTTTGGGCTGCACTTTGTCTGATCCCTCACTTAAGACCAGTTTGCCTTGGGTGACCCTACCGGTGGCATAAAGCCCCTGACAACATAGCTCCTAGGATTATTGGGACACTCAAATCCCTCCAGCAGGATAAGGGAGCCAATCATAGCCAATATAATAGTACACACACAAAAAACAACAATACTAAACAATAAATATTTTTAAAACAGAAACTAAAATGACTCTGGATCTAAGATAAAACAAGTATTTTAAAGAAGAGACTTAGAAACTTTTACATGCCTGAAATGAAATGCAGTTATAAATCAGTTGACATTTTAGGAGCTGCTATTGCAAAAAAAAATTCTGCTTAAAGCTTACTTTTGTTTTAGAATCACGGAGGAGCTGCTGAATCACCAACCTGACGAAGGATGTACAGCGATGGAGCAGCTTAGAGAAGTAGAAAGGTCAAGGAGAAAGTTTAAAATCAAAATAACTTGGCGTTAAATCTGTTAATCTTTGCATAAATATTAAAGACGAAAGATGTCCCTCTGAATTTTGTAGGGACCGCTTACTCGTACATTAAGAGCTTGCAATAGTCAAGCCGAGTAATAATACACCCCTAGTCAGTCATGGTAGATAGTTGCTACTGGTTTTGGACTAAAATAATTTTTGCTTACATTTTTCTTTAGTTTTGGACATTTGTTATAATGCATAGTCAAATCAATAACAAGTAGTGAAGAAAAATAAATCCCCAGATAATTTTAAAAGGAGCCTCTCTGGATCTAGAGCAGACAACAAACAGGGGGAAGTCAAAATCTTCTCTCTGGTCAATGTGAGATTGATAGCTAATGAGATGGATGCTGCACATTAGGGTACAAAGAAGTATTCTTCCTGGAATTTAGAAAATTATGTACATCCCTGAGCATCCGGTTCATCAAACTGTGTCCTAAATCTGATATTTTTTCAGATCTTCTGTAATAGAATAGAATAGAATGCCTTTTATTGTCATTAGAAGCATTGCACAATGAGATTGGAGAGCACTAGAGGAAACCATCCATACCATATGCTCAAGGAGAAACAGCTTTATATAGGGATATTATTCAAATGAGTTTAAGGGGTTTTCAATTTACATAGCATAGCAGATTGTATAGACTGATTGACTTACAGCATTCCTGGATCTGCATAAAGTGACAAAAGACAATTCCTTTCTTGTATTTACAGCAAGTCTCACTGGATATAGTATATAGTGACACTGGAGGAAGTCAAATAGGAAGAAACATCAACCTGATCCAGAACATGACACACTAGAAGGGTTATTTGGTACAGTTAGCTTCAGGTTCTGTGATTTCCTGTGTTGTGTTTTCGTTTTGTTGTTAGTATTTCTCTAGTTATATATTTTTGTTGTGATCAGTTATTGTCTTTGTACTTTAATCTCTAGTTTAACCATTTGGTTTTATCTTTTTAAATTATTTTCTCTGTTTGCTTAGTTGTTCTGCTTTTATATGTTATTTTTTATCATTCTGTCTTTTCCCTCTCAGTTGCCTGCATTCCCTCCTCTGTGGTTTCATTCGTAACATTATCTCTTCTACTCACTCACTGCTGCATTGGTTCAGTTATCAGTTCGCCTACTTTGTTCCACCACTCACCCTCCCTGTATATATACCCAGTTCATTTGCTCACCCAGTTGTGAACCATTGGTTGTCATATCTTATTCTCCGTGTTCTTTACCTCGTTCCTAATGCCGCTCTTTTTGCTCAATAGAGATCCCAGTTAAAAGACAGGCTAATGAAGGTTATGGTTTGCATTGGGTCGCATAGGGCTATGGCTATGGATGCATAGGTCTACTCTTCCTGAGACAGACTGGACAGATTTATGTATCTGGATCCTGAGTGACCACCACTGGCTCTTCACATGGCCTGAACAACACTTCTGTGCAGGGTGGGGATCATGCTAGTCACTCCAACTGTTAATGGTTAAAGAGGGCTCTCCCTTGTTGGTTGTATTAAACTGCAGCAAAGGGGAATGGTTATCCCCATCACCGAGTTAACTCACGATCATCTAGTCTGGTGGGCTAACCCATACTAACGAGATTTTAAGGAGATGTGAAAAGTTTTCATAGTTTGCTCTCAATACTAAAGCATCCCAGGCATATTGCAGCTGCAGGCATTCAGTACACACAGAATTTGTATCTTCCCCAGCTATGCTATTGCCATATGTAGAGGGTTCTAGCTGGTAGCTTTAACTGATCCTTGGTTAGAATGAGAGCAGCCTACTCATTCTGCTGTTTGGTGACACACCAGCAGTAGGAAGAAAACAGTTGAGGAAAACCTCACCTAAACTAGTCTGGTTTTACTTGTTTGGAGAGGCAGTACATTTGTTTATTACAAGTATTTCACACCATTGGATATTTAATCATTTTGAAAGATTGTGCAAGTCAATTTTAATCAACAAAATTTTGACAAATAAATTTGTATAAATAAAAAAACTAGTTAATGTTAACTTTAAAACTGATTTCTACTAAAAAATATATAATTAAATAAACATATGTAACAGAAAGTTAGTGACTGCAGCAAACTGCAATTTCAAAGTATTTTTTGTAGAGAGGGACAAACCTTTTTAGATCTACCTACAAATATTCTGTATGACTGAGTTCTGAGATTTGTCTGGACCTCTCAAAATCATCCACAATGTTGTCTTCAAACTGTCACGTAACGCTGTGATGTTGTGGACCCAGATGTAGAACAAGGAGATGGCGTTGGATGAGATGTGGATTCATTTCAGGTTTGGATGATGAACACAGGAACCCAGAAAACCAACGGAACACAGAGAGCGAATGCTGGCGTAGCATGTAGAGGTGCAGAAGAACAGAGACCGACAGACTGCAGACACCGTGGAATTAAGGGAACTCGGAAGGAACAATGGAGATAAACAAGGGGGACAACAACAAGGACACAGTGCAGTGATGAACCTAAAGTGGATGATCGAGCAGTGAGTGGAGTGGAAAGCCAGGTATATAAACTGGGAGAATGAGAAGTTGAACAAAGGAGAAGATGAATAGACAATTTGAAACAGGTGCGAGTGATGATGAGGGAACTCAAGCTGAGGGAAAACAAAGAGAGAGAGAGGGAGAGAGACAGAGTGCAGGGGAAAGAAAAGAAAAGAAAAGAGAAACAATACTAACACTAATAATAAATAAACATACGAACGTACAAGATGAAACTAATAAAACTACAAACAATAACTAAAACACTAATAGCAAAGAACAATGCAAAAACAACAATAAAACAACACCGATCATGACACAAACCATTACTAGGTATGAAGCCTTTAGCTGAATAATTTTGGCTAACAGGACTCTCTGTCACTCTTAAAACGCCTAAAACTATGGTTCGCAGTAACAGTTTTCTAAATAGTCTCTCCGATGTCATTAGCTAAAGCTCAAAAGTTCAGCAGATGACATGACCCCTCTAATAGGCAAAGAAACACATTGGCCATATTCCTCCCTTTTCTTAAAGATTGATTTAACTGAAATCAAGAGGATATTCAGTGCTTTAGAGAATTTTTGCATCTATCCCCTGACTGACTGAGTTTTTAACACCACTTGCTCTGGTTTCCTCAGCGTGCTCTTTAAGTTATCGTGCCGTTCTGGACCTTCCAGGCACAGGTGTCTTAATGCTACAATCATACAGAAAGTGGCTTGACCTCCGTTGAATTAAGTTCGTGACTTAAACGGGGCTGAATTATAAAGGAAACTTACTTATTAAAAACAAAATGTTTTTAATTTAATTTAATTTAATTTAATTTAATTTAAAGGGGTTGTCAAAAAAAAGCCAAATTGCTGATTGTAAAAAGTAATTGAATCTGATATTTTGATTGTTTAACGTCTCTTACTTTCTTTTTTTAAATGTAGAATACATCGAAACAAGAGAAATTTAATAAAGTAGGATTAGCATATTGTATCGTGTGGCTGATTAGAATGCAGCACCAATGCACACTTAGTTCACATGATTGGTGGCGTTATGTACATCAATATCAATATCTATATGAATAAATGTATATATATATATATATATATTTTTGTTTTTCTTTTCTTTACTTTATAATATATACATATATATATATATATAGATATATAGATAGATACAGAGAGAGAGAGAAAGAGTGAAAGAGATTAATGATTAATTCTGAATGAAACTGATTTTGAATAGCTCTAATTTAACACTTTCTCCTTATTGTATTTTAAATAAGGGCAAAAAACTGCAGCTGGATAACCTCCATTTTTACTTTAGATGGAACTAAACTTTCCCTCACACTATATTTCCAAATACACATATTTTTTATCGTTCTAAAGCAACAAAGTAAAGACTCTGGAGAAGAAAATCTTGTCTGAGAAGCTCTCACTGGAGTTCAGATAACATTGTGACAAAAAAGAAAGGACTGCATACTGTGGGATCAAGAAGGTGGCTGGATGTGAGTTTTATTGTGATCATTTGTCTCCTCATGTCTCTGAAGGTCTAAAGGCTTTTTTGAATTTTTTTGGTAGCTATCTGGATTCAAAGATTGATAGATATAAGATATATTTAGATTTTTTAGTATTGTCAGTGAAGCAGATGTAGTTGTTTTGTAAAAGAGAGCTTTTGCATTCATAAGTCAATGAGCTGCCATGTTTGCCAAATATTAATACACTTGGACATTTTAGCTTCAACCTGAAAAGGAGATTATGTGGATAAAATAGATGAAGATCTTTCTCCTCCTCTCACCTAATTTGTCATTTTCTAACTCCTATTTCACATCGAAGACTGCACCACGTACGCCACCTAGGTGTAAGTATGCCCCATAACGTATTGGCAATTAAGCTGATTCTGATTCTGATTTGGAGAGTCTGGAGTCCTTTTTAAAACATTCAGTAGTCTGTGGTGTACTACTAGATGGTCAGCAAGATTCAAGATTCAGTTGAGCTATTTTTCAAAAAATGTTTTGCTTCATCAGAATCCAGGTTAACTTATTACAAGTTTCCAACAAAGGGAATCATATCTGGGCTTTCCCTCATTGTTTAAAAACATAATACAAATTTAGCCTGTAAACATCTGATTTCATAACCATGTTTTTTTCTTCTCTAGCTAATTTACTCTTCCAACACAACTGCATCAAATAGGCATCCCATCAATTTTTCTAAAACCTGGTAATGAGCCATTCATTTGATTCATTTCAGTTATGCTGCCGGCTTAGGCTGCTGGAGGATAATAAGACTTCTTCTAAAACTGCTACTGTCTTCCTTTATTGTTTTCTATTGTCCAAACTGCTTTAGTTTGCAGTTTTTATTTGTAAACTTTCTGTTTTTCAGTTTTTCTCCATCCAGGTACTAGCAAGGTGAACGTAATAAAGTGGCTGGTGAGTGTATACTGCAATTGATTGTGTTAAAAGTGAGAAGGAAATATTTAAAACCACTGTTTTACTTGAGAAACACAACATGCAGCAGTCCAAATTGCTTAATAAGACTGTGGTAATGTTTGATGATAGCACATTTTCAGTTTTATTAAATTTCGGAGTATTTTAGTTCAAGTGATCTATAGTCCGATGCGTCAAAAGATTGACCATGTAATTATCAGATAAGCAGGCCAGAGAAGAAATGGTTGGTTAAAGTTTATTAGTAGTGAATAACCACTAATTATATTACAGCTGAAACAGTGTTTCTAATGTACAGTCTAACAATATATCTTCGTCTTCTTAATTAGTATTTTTGGCTCTTGACATAAGCCAATACAAGCATTCTTTTCTGGATGAGGGTATTCATAGCATGTACCAATGAGAGACATCTGTAACATTACAGTGTGGCAGAGTGTGGTGGGAATAGCTCTACCTTCATAACTCTACCAGACACTTCTCTGCACTTCTGTTCAAGTAAAAGTTGCAGGGGGAAAGTTATTTTGATTTATTGGTTTCATTTTTTTTCTCTTATACCTGTACCCCCTACCAAAACCCTCGCTTTTTATTGGTCCATATGGCCAATAATGAATTTTCACAGTTTAATGCATCCTGGATGTTCTCTTTAGACTGAATTATAGCCAGGACCCAGCAGTAACAATAACACATAATATGATTTGGGAGACCTCTATAGCCTTTTAAACAGTTTTCTCAAGGAAACTTTCTGCCCTTCTTTTATACACACCAAAGCTACACACACACTCAGAAAACAAAGATTCATATGTTTACGACCAGCAGGTCAGATGGACTGTCACATTTATCTTCACCATGACACATGCACCAGCAGCCACAAGCCTGCAGTATTGTTTTTAGCTCCAGGGACAGTTCATAACCTCAGCCTGCTCTACAGGGAAAACAGCTCCATATAAAAATGGGAAGAAGCAGTATACACCCAAACCTTCATGACATACACATACATTTGTTCACAAGCCTCACACTGTCATCATGGCCTAAAAGCACTATCTCTCCAAATAAATTGCATTAAAAAAAATATTGAAACATCTTTTTTTTTTTTTACCTTTAGGTCAAAGTAAAGGTGCCTTATGTTTTTGGAGAAAAAAAACTCAGTGAAGTTTATCAGCCGATAGTTTTTACTAAATGAAATCCCTAAAATTTCCCTGCAATTTTCTTTCCTTTTTGTAAATCACACAAGATGATGCAGAATCATTGTATTTTGTTACCAAAATCATCAAGAATAATCCGCACACAATTATATTCACTGTTTATCTGCTTAGTAATAAAAGGCAACCATTATCTGTCAGGTTTGAGGGGTTTTGCTTCCCAGGTTGTCAGCTGAGGGTCGCCAGAGTTCCTGTCCAGCTGGAGCACCTCTGAATCCGCACAGGTGTCTCCTATCCACTGAGCTGGGCTGGTTAAAGGAGTGGTGGACCAGCTACATGTTGCCTGAGTGTTTGATACAATTGGTAACATTACCTATTCTCAGTGCCAGTCTTTGAATGATTTTCCTCGTTGTCATTTCAAGTACCTTCTTGTTACTCCCCGTGTTTTTCCTCATTGTATTTTTAAGTAATTTTTCTTGTGTTCAACTCAGGTTCTCTCAAAACAGTAGTATTGTGTCCGGCAACACCGATGAGTCAGTGTGTACATCAAGCCCATAGACCAAAACCTGTGTAGGTGCGCATATTGATTTCAGCACGTCACGTGACCGATACAGCAACTGTTTCGAAATGACACAGAGGTGCCAAACTGTGTTTATAAGGAAACAAATATGTCAAAGTGATGCATTTGCCACAAGAATTCTTGATCTTTTTCGGGACAGCATCAACTATGGAGCAGCCTTAAGACAAACTAAAGATTTCTGCAGTGTGGGACCATTTGATCTTACATCGCAAAATGAAATTCAGCTGAAATTGACTCTTAATATAATATAAAAGATAAAGCATAACAGACTAAATTTCAAAACGATGGAAAAAGTTATTTTTTGAATAAAAATTTGTGCAGATAAAAACCTCAGTTCACAAGCATCCTCATTTCAAACACATTACCTTAAATTTTCCCTTTATGGTACATGTTCACATTATTTATTGACTGTATCTAAGAATATCACACATTTTCAATTTAACTTAATAATACAATGTACAATATATAATATACAATAACATATAATGAGTTAGATGTTATTGTATAAACTGGTTAATAGAATTAGTCTATCTACATTGCTTGTAGGGAATTTTTAATGTCCAGCAGGTGTCAGTATTCAGTGACACATCTCTCTGTCTCCAGATCATTATTCATCTAACTCAATAAACTCGGCTAAAACTAGCTTGATATAAACAAATGGTTTTATTGGGGTGATTTAAAATAACTCTGAGTTTCAAGTGATTTGCAAAAACTCCCAATTTTTGATTACTTTTTAATTAGAAAATTTGAAATTTATGCAATCCTAAGAGAAAGTTATCATGAATTTTTCACTATATATATATTTTTTTTATTCCTCTTGTCCTGTCCAGCGTCTTGGCAGGTAGAATGGATTCCTGGTTGCCATAGTTGAGCTTAACAGATTTGCTTTTTCAAGGGAGGCTTTAAAAATATAGAGCGTTCCTACCCAAAATCGTTTATTAACTTTAGATGTGTTATTTACACTCTGAAGCTATATATGACTGAGGGCTGTGAGAGGGGTGCACTGACTGAGAATGAACATATATTTACATTTAAATTTACATTAATGGATTTAGCAGAAGCTTTTATCCAAAGCGACTTACAAAAAGAGGGTGTAACATTGAACTACGACGCAATTTATCTGCAATATGCAAGGAGAGGCTTTAACATTAATGATGACACTCATTTGCAGCATTTAGGTAAACACAGAAGGCCCAAGTACCATAAACTGAGTGGTATTTAATATCAGGGGGGGTAATAAGTGGTTTTAGATCTTTCAGGGCAATAGATACTATCGGAAGAGCTGGGTCTTCAAGAATTTCTTGAAGGTGGAAAGAGATTCTGATGCTCTGATAGTGCATGTAAGGTCGTTCCACCAGTGAGGAACCGCAAATGAGAAGAGTTTAGATTGATCTGCACGGGGCTTTGGTCGCGTTTGTTGGCACTCCTTGGAGGAACGGAGCGGGCGGGAAGTGACGTAAGGCTTTAAGAGGGTGTTGAGGTAGATGGGCGCTGATCCATAAAACACTCTGTATGCCAGCATTAATGATTTGAATTTGATGCGTGTATCTAAAGGAACCAATGGAGTTCAGTGAAAAGGGTTGTGTCATGTGATCACTTTGGCAGGTTGAAAACCAGGCGAGCTGCAACATTCTGGATCATCTGTAGCGGTCTCACAGCACAGGCTGGAAGACCTGTTAGGATGGCGTTGCATTAGTCAAGGCGGTAAATGACCAAGGTCTGAACTAGAAGCTGTGTCACATGCTGAGTTAGATATGGCCTAATCTTCCTGATGTTGAATAGACAGAAGCACCACGTTTGAGCGACAGAGGCAACCTGATCCACAAAGGTCAGCTGATCATCGATCATGACGCCCAGGTTTCTTACAACCTTAGTGGGTGCCACAGATAGGGAGTCTAACCTGATGCTGATATTGTGGTGAATACATGGCTGGGATAACAAGCAGTTCAGTTTTGGAGAGTTTCAGTTGGAGGTAGTGATCTTTCATCCATGCAGATATGTCAGAAAGACAGGCTGAGATTTGCGTCGGTACCGGAGGATAGGACAGATAGAGCTGGGTATCATCTGCACAGCAGTGATAGGAGAAGCCATCCGAATGGATGATTGCACCCAGCGAAGTAGTGTACATGGCAAAAAGGGAGGGGCCCCACACTGAGCCTTGGGGCAGTCCTGTGGTGAGGTGGTGTCACATCGATGTTCGTCCTTGCCATGCCAACTTTAAGGATCGTCCAGTGAGGTAGGATTCAAACCAGGAGTGTGCACTGCCCTCAATGCCCATTTCTGCCAGCTTGGTAAGTAGGATGCTGTGGTTTGCAGTATCAAATGCAGCTGAGAGGTCCAGTAGGATGAGAACTGATGATTGGCCTGTCGCTTTGTTGGGAGAGAAATTTTATCACCTGCTTTGAGACAGCTCTTTCGATGATTTTAGATAGGAAAGGGAGGGGCTAGGGAGGTTTTTTTATAATAAGGGACTTACCTGGGCTTGTTTGAAGGCTGTGGGGAATCATCCGGTAGATAGTGAAGCATTGATCACGTGACTGGCTGCAGTCAAAACGGTTGGAGCTATGGCTTGCAGGAGTGTGGTGGGAATAGGATCCAGAGGGCAAGATGTAGGGCGGCTGCCTTTGAGAAGCTTTGATACCTCCTCCTCGGTGAGAGGGCTAAATGAAGAAAAGGAAGCAGTGGGTTCAGCGTAGTTCAGAGGAAGGACAAGTGAGGAAGGATGAGCTGTGGTCTGGGTAGATGGGTCTGAGAACTGACATTTGATTGCTGCCACTTTGTCGGTGAAAAAGTTGGCAAAGGAATCTGCCATGAGGTTGGTTGCAGGAGGAGGAGGTGGTGGGTTTAACAGAGACTTGAAGGAAGAAAATAGCTTCCGGGTGTCGGTAGCGCTGTGGATCTTGTCCTGATAGAACTTCTTCTTTGCAGTGGTGACGCTTGAGGATAAGGAGGTTTGCAGCATTTGAAGTGTGACAGTTCAGATGGGTCCTTTGATTTGATATATACACACAAATATACATGAATAAAAATATTATAGTAATAAAACAAAAAATGAGATATCAGACGGCCCACCACAGATACATCACACATCCACCCAGAGGAGAGCAGAGGGGGCCCGGTGGCAAAGCCCCCACAGCCGCAGAGAGGAGCCTGAGCAGCCTATCCAGGAGGGATGAGAAACCCCAAACAGCCATCCTGGCTAGACCAGTACACGCCCCAGCTCCAGAGGATACCTACACCCAGCCTCATCCACATTCACACACAATCATCAATGCTCACTCATTAACTCACTCGCTCATTCACACAAGAATAAACAAAAGAAAAGAAAAACAAATATACCAAAACAACTAACTAAATAAGAACCTTACCCTACCCCCTCTAACAACACAGTGTGTTGCACTAAGATGTAATTAAAATTGGGATGCGGAGGGCCCTCAGTGTCAGGAGATACTAGGAGCTGGAAGTTGCACATAGCTGGCAATGTGGTCCCCACTCTTCAGCTGCTGCACAGCTCCCAAATGATAGGACCAACTGGCCTGAGAAGGCACCCCCCATCTCCCACCAACCTCCATAGGGCGGGAGGGGTCAAAGCCCGCCCAACCCAGGGAAAGCCACGAGTCTGCACCGAGACCTATGACCAATCCACCAACCAAGAGGTTTCTGGGTAGAAGAGAAGGAAAAAAACATGAATCACTGCAGTGCACACAACCTAGGAGCATGGGCCTAAGACCCTAACCCACCCAGCCCCACCACCCGCCACCACACTCCTTTGGGGAACCCTGTAGACCTAACAGAGACACCAGAGCCTGGGCCCAGAGTGCCTCTCTGGGCCCAATTGTGGGGCAGCCCGAACCCAGAAATAGGTGGATCCCAAAACCAGGAGCAGGAGGCCAAGGGGGACAAGATCCCCAACCCCGCCACTCAACTCATGACCGGCAGCTGGCTGGAGGAGAATAGGTTTTTTTTGCAACACATAGGCCATTGAGTATTATAGGGGATTAATTAATTATTACGTTGGTGCCACCCAGGTTACCCAATAAACACAGCATGGGGCAGACTGGATTGTTACATGTAAACCCTGCTGAGAGATCCAGACAAACCTCAATCCAGAATTTCTGACTGAAAAGCACATATAGGATCATGTGGATGCAGACCACTTGTTAATGCAGCCATGGAGTGATGCTCTGGTCGTGGTACAGTTGTCCATTTATGAATAATTTATCTATGAAGATGATGGCAGGGGAGTCTCCTTCGATGAACTTCCTAAGTATCGGGAAAAGGACTTTGCATCTGTCCAGGGTTTCTCTGGGAAACTGGTTGTTCACGCTAAAGTCCTTCCCTGTAAGCTCCCTGCTGTGACTTTTGCCTGCTCCTTTTGCTTGAAGAGGTCAAATTTGCCCACAATGAGTCTCTTTACACCCAAGCAGTGGACTCTATCAAAGGTGGTGATTTCAGCTGCTTTCAAATAAAGCCCTTATTTGCTAACTCCGGGTCCTCCTCAGCCTGCTGGGGGATGCCAGCAAACACCAGGTTGTCACACCGCCAGCTTGCAGATCATTTATATTTACTTTACTCTTTTTTATTTTCCTCTGAAAGCTGACTAATTCCCTTTGTGACAGATTTTAGACAGGCGTCAAAGGAGGAAAGTTTATTGTCTATGGATAAGAGGATGTCTTAAGATTCCTTTCCTGCTGGAGAAGTCAATGACTTTTCGTCGCAGCTTCTCTTGGATCTTGATGGTGTTTTGCTGGATGCAGGAGTTTGCCTGGATTTTTAATTGACAATTCTGTCAAAACATTTGTCAATATACTCCTTTAGGCACTCATTGTCTTTCTCACTGTCTTACAGAGTGCTTCAGGAAAGACATTCTTCTATTATAGATTTTTTGTCATTTCCTAAATAAAGCAGGCGAGGTATAATTTAAACATTTAATTTAAACATCACTACAGCATACTCCTGTCATAACATTTCAAATGGAGTACCCCTACCGCAGTGATCTTTGCACATAGAAGTAACTTTAAAACCAGAAAAATAAAGATGATTTGCAGAAATTTAGATCCAGACACTGACCATTAGCAAAATATGCTGATGGAATAAATTGTTGAATAACGATGAAGTCAGAAGTTTATTTATGGAGGGAAAAGGAAAAGAGGCAAAGGAAGCGAATGAGAAAATTACACACTAAACTATCAAACCCCAATGTAATACACAAGTATGACAAAGATAAAAAATAGAAAAATAAACAAAAGCCAGATCTAAGCTGAACGACAACAAAAAAAGATCAAAATAGCAATGCCAATCATACGTGGCTTGAATTAAGGTTCAAACACCTACAGATCACATGCTATGTGTACAAAATATCATTAAGCAAGACACTGAACTGCTTTTGATATGCTTGTGATGAAGTGATAATTAGAAGTCAAATGATACCTGTGAAGTCGACAGGTAGGGTAGAATTATCCCATGTACATCTAAAGTGTACATTCATGCTCAAATACAGAATTTGTGTTGAGCAGCTTAGACAGGATATTGGATACGGGGGTAACATCGTAATTTATTGGGTTAATAATTTTTCAAATAAATCTGTTTTGAAAAGAAGTGAAAGATTGGTGAGATTTTGTGTTTTTGCACTGTACCGACGTTTCGGTTTGACCAATAGTCCCCCATTTCTTTCTTCTCCTATATCTTTGATATTATTAAATCAATGATCAACATCAGCAGGCAAGGTAAGGGGGTCTTGCCAATAGATAAGATGGCAGAGATGTTGGAGATATACACACCCAAGCAGGGCAAACTCACACTTCCTGTGCCACCACTTACATGACTGCAATTCACATCATCATTTAGTACACGAAACATCACTATTACTCACTGTTAGTCACAGTCCAAATGGTCAAACAAAATGAAAAGTCCTCCTCCAGAGACATACCTCATATAGAGGTATGTCTGTGGAGTTTTGAAGAACATAAGTTTTGAAGAACATAAGAAATGGCATACTTATATTTTGACAAACAAAATATTTAAAACATTTAATTTCATACGTCACCTCCTTATTCACATTTATCACAATGCATTACAGTAAACACAGGCATAGAAAAGAAATCCTTTTGAGGACTATTCAACCTCTTTTTGGAAACTGCAATGAAAACAAATCATGGAAAAGTACAATGCAATCTTTCTTATATTCTTTGATAATTAAAATGTTTATTTGAGCCTTACTAATGTGGAATACATCAAACATTTGCTAAAACTTGAAATATAAAAAGAAAAAAAAAAGTTGGGCAAATGGAAATATTGCAGATTATCTTTTGTGGGATGTATTTGCTTCAAATTGGAGTCTGTGGCCTCTTGCACTTTGATCTCTAGCACTTTAGATTTTTTTTGAGTACATCACTCAATGTCTTCATGTAGTTCGTATCAGAGTTGCCATCACTGAAAATAACATATAGATAGTGTTGATACATATTTGATACATGACACACGTCAGTTACAGCTGCTGTGAGGATGTTTTTTTTTTGTTTGTTTTTTTGTTATTTAAAGATGAAAAACATAATGAAAAAAGAAGTTATTACTGTTCTGACTAAACTTTTCCAAAATTACCTTGAAGGATATCAGTTCTAATTAAATAGTTTTTGTTTCATCTGTCCATGAGAAATGTCTGCTATACTTAAGAATCAACTAATATTCACACATTTCATGAAATAAAATTATTTATGTCCTGGACACAGGACCCATCTCTTTACCGAGCAGGTTGATGGCTACCATTCTCTTGTTGTTTATGGTTAAACATGATTTCTTGAGCAAATATCTTTAAAAAATCAATGATGACCAGTTTTGTGGAGGTCCACCAATCCACATACTTTTGTGTTTGATGAGTAAATTCTGGCAGTAGTGAGATTTAAAGGTATAGGAGAGGATCTTTTCAATAGAAAAATTTCAATAGAAAATCCCATTGAAAATGACAGCCAATCAAAAACGACCGGTGGTGAAAACTAACTGGCTGTCAATGCGGAAATAAAATGTACGCGATGACGTATTTCACTAATGTCCCCACCCACCCAACCCGTACAACGCGTGCTCATGATTGAATTTGCGCATGCGCAGATTGTTGTTTAGGAAGTAAAACGGGACGGACAAGACGCATCATTCACCATTGAAGAGAGGTTCTCCCCGTACGGCAGCGAAAATGGAAGCTCGCAAGAGAAAAACCGTGTTCGAAGTCGCTGAGACTGCATGTGCTGCGGACGTGCACGCTCCCGATATCAAGGGGCGTTACTGGAGATGCGGAGGCGCATGTGCAGTGTTGCGAAAATGAGAATGAGCTGAAGATCCTCTCCTCTATCTTTAAATATCTAAACATTTTTGTCTAGTTTCTAGTGCAAGTATGCACACCTAACATAAGACAAAAATAACTTACAAGAAACGTTCCAGCAAAATGTATGAGTTTGTTTTAAGTCAATAATACCAAAATTATTTTATTATTGATCTAAAAACTTTAAAAAGTTACCTTTAAGTCATTTTTATTTTATTTTAAGAGTTTATTTTAAGATACTGGGAAAGATTGTTTTTTTTTAAATGTGTGTAGTGGTTACAAGTCAATGCTTGGATACAAGATATGCTTTATCTAAAGTGCTGATAGTTAATCAGTGATGTTGGTACATGTTGGTAAGATGAGGTTCTCAAATCTTAGAAAGATCACACTGGGTACCAACAACTAAGAATGGGAAATTAGAGCAACATCACCACAACTATACAACAACTTAGTGGAAATCTTTTATTTTCTTTTGACTTTTAATCTCAGTTGCTTGCAACCTTCAGATAGTGACGTCTAACATGAGCTTGTAGATCTTTCTTTTGAATCTGTTGGTGATGTTTTTGATCCCCTATGTTTCCATTATCTTTTTTTGATGTCATACATTTTAGTCATTGACAGTTAAACAAACATTTTTTTTGTTTTGTTTTGTTTTGTTTGTTTAGTTTTGTTTTTATTGTGTATTGCTAACAAATATGGTACCAATAAAGATCTTGCCATGTATTTAAAATCCATCTTATATTGTAACGTTTTATGATAGGCTGTTGACTTCATGTTAACTTACCTCATAATTCCCTCTTCTTCCACATGTGTTTTTAATGGAACAGAGGCCGGTGTGATAACATCTTGTCCACTTCCATTGGTAGCAATGGTAAACAAACATTGCTGGTTGAAGGCCTTTTCCAGCAGCTTGAGAACATCTTTTCCTTGACGGTTGTCAGGGAGATATGTATACAATCGAATCCCAACATAGGGCTGGCCAGGGTGGGGATGTTTATCCTTCAGTTACAATAAATATGAGTTGAGATGACACAATTTCTAATTACAATTGGTGGTTAACAATTGTTTTGATGAATAGTCCAACAGAATTGCCTAGTCAATTAACTACAATAAGCTCTAATTAAATTCTATTTCATTCTAAAACATGTTGGTTGGTACCAGCAACTCACTTTCTGTATTCCTTCAGGAAAGGTAAAGGTGATCTTCAGTGTGTTGGTATCGGTGAAACCTGCCATGTTTTTGTGGATAATCTCGTAAATCATCTGTCCTTGGGGCTGATAAGAATGGGATTGTGTGATCCCTCTGTTCAAATCGTCATGTACTAAACAGAAACAGTAGTACTGTTAATAGACTTGTGTAATCAGAATCCAATAATTGTAAACAATATCATGAACTATTGACTCTAATTGATAGTGACTGACCTTGTTGGAGCTTAGACTGAGGCTCCTGTCCACTCAGATAGCGATTACAATGCATTTTGTTACTGCTCTGACTGGAACCCATCCTAAAAATAAAAAAGCACAAACACAAGAAAACAAAAAAAGGATGGAGTGATTTAAAAATTAAGTATTGCGGTCTATGTATTGATTCAATGTAGACTTCAGAGGATGTCATTCCAAAAGGGTTGCATTCTATGGCTTGGATTTTCACAAGGCTAAACTATTGGCTGTGTGTTTGTCGCTTTTTACTCTTTTCACTTCGTCTCTGTAGACTGGCAACAATGGGAGAACTGTGAAAACCATAGTACATCCAGTCCTCTGTATGTAATAACTGTTCCTACACCAAAAATACGTTCAGATGAGATCAGATAGATTGCCTTCCTGTCTTATAGCTGATTGAACGTTTCTACATCAGTCCATATATGTTTTCAGGCTCCAATATTAGTTTCAAACATTCTTCTTCAAATCTCTTTTGTTCTATTTGTGGTATAAAGTGCCACCTGCCAAGTTAGCTAAAACGGCAGCTGTATGGAGAGTTTGCTTTTCAAGGGTATATATAATTACTTCCTTTTTCCAGTTTTTGTTAGCAGTCTGTGATTTTTTTTTTCTTGCAAGTGACTGTTAGACCCTTCTTCAGAACCATGCAGTTAGCAATACCATCTAATAATGCAGCAACTTTCCTGTTATAGTTAGAAGTGTTGTGGATAAGATTTTGTGCATTTTCGTTTGTGTACTAAAAACAACAATATATTCTTACTTAGGAATTATATTCCATTCTTTTTCTGAAATGTACCATCAAAGTTGGAGTTTTAGTTCTGGAAAGGCTCGTTCTAATTTTAACCTTAGGTTGCAATGAAGGCCGACTTAGTGGCAGTTATAAGGCCCCCTGCTCATTTTTCTAGTGGAAACATTGCAAAATTAGTTATCTTGGCTAAAACAGCTTTTTCAGCATTTGTCAGCTGTCTGCAGAACAGTTTATTCGTCCCACGTGTCTTGAATTTCAAGGCTACAAATTACGTTGTCTTGTTCTTTGGTCGATTCTGATGATTCCACAAACTCTGAATGCTCCAACAAAAGTGATTCAAAGACATGCTGTCGATTGAACAAAATGCATATGTCACATATATAATAAAAGAGGAGGGGCTTGCCTAAATGAAAGAAATGTTTTCTACCTTGAAAATAACCAAATTGCATTTTTATAGTCATAATCTCTGTTAGGACAAATATTTCGACTTGTTTCCTGTAGTCCATTGACCCAGCTTGTATGTGTTTCTGACTTTTTTTAATCCTATGTTATGCTAATAAACTACCTCCTTTCACTTCTATTTACCTAACATCCACTGATTTCATTGGCTCTGACATGTTGATAAATGTGTCAATACTCCAAATTGGCCAGTGAGAAAAACTGAATGTTGAACACTGTGACTACTGTGAATGTTCAAAGGTGTAAATAAGAAACAAAAACATAGAACCAAATTATTCAGCTCATGTCATATTTAGGTTTTGTGTAATCTTCTGACTGGACGTAATCATAATATTTTGGAGTGGCCCAGAAAGGCAGCTGGAGATTATGGTGAAGGCGGGAACTTCCAGGCTGAATGACTCTGCTCTGAATAAACATGTCAAAATACCAGTGAAATGTACCAAAGTCTGATCAGGAACTTAAAAAAGAGAAAATTCTGTAACATCTTGTTGTAGTATAAATAATGTTCTAAATGCTGTTGAATACCATGTACATAAAAATAACTTGTAAACTCCAATTTGCACTGTTAAATTTGGATTGTTTACTAGCCTGTTTCTCCTATTTAAATCACCTAAAATCTTTTTTTGTTTAATTAATTACAATTTGTTTAAAATGATCCAGCCATGTGGTCATTTACCCATTAAAGTTTGTTTTACAAGAATAAAGACCACCATTTTTTTAAGTAAACTACTCAGGAAGGTAGATTTTTTTTTCAGATGAATATTTGGTAAACTGCAACATTCAGATTAAATAGGATATTTACTTGATTTCTTTAAATTAAAAAAAAAGCGTTTCAGAGGTTGAGAATAGTGTATATTGAGGAATAATGTTTAAAAAAATCAGGTTTACGCGAGTGTGATAATCATCTTGTGTATTTCTCTTGAAGAAGAATGTGTTATTTTCTGTTGTAGCCCACTAACTAAATGATGAGGTGACTACAGCCATCTTTCAAACTTCCCAAAAGTAAAATGTCAGTACTGTATAGTTGGTCTGAATTAAGGCTCAGTAAACAGTTGTGAAACAACGATGGCAGTAGGCACACTTTAAAGCCAAAGTGTTGTGTTGAAATAGTCACAGGGAGAATTATAGGATTCATTTGCAGCAGGTATATTTTTGTTTGTTGTTTTCGCTTATTTGTTTAGGAAAATTCTTGAGTATTACATTTTAAATTCTGTACAACTTAATTATAAATACTATAAAACGTATGCCACATCTTACTAGTGGAAAACAGGATTGCACATTGAGCTTTACATAAGTAATTTTTATATATATTCCTCTTCTACTGATCAAATGAAAGTAAGTTGTGGTTTATTTTTCTGTTTAGTTCATTAAAGGTGTAAAAATTTGTTTTTTCTAAAACATTACATTTTTAAACTAAAGTAAATCTAAATGTGCCTGAATTTAAAATTTTGGCTTTAAGAACAAACTCCAACTGTAAAAAACAGTAAAGCACAAATAAATCTTCTATGCAGATTTATTCTAACAGATCCAAGAAATGACAGCTATTGGTGCTTAGATGGAGACAAACTGAACTGGAATTCAGTCTTGAAAATGATATCTAACCGGAAAATCCAAACTTTCTTTACAGTAATTTTGTTTGTTCGTTGAGTAAATAGTACTTCTGCCTTTTCATTATTATTCAAATTATGTCTTGTTGAGGATACGTACAGCAGCTGTTTTAGCCAAAATGTACAACTAAAATCTCTATTACAATTTCATTCTAATATTCTGAAACATACTTGTCTATGCAGAACTCTTCCTGGACAAAGTTGCTGTTTTCTCCTTCCTCTTCTGTTATAATCTTCTAAGTTTTTCTCAATCTTTTTTTATTCCTTTATTCTCTTATGGCTGGCATCTAGTGAGAAAAAATAAACACATTTTTCAGTAAGTTAAAGAAGCTATATGAATCTTGTGGTCTGCAGACCCTGAAAAAAACAAAAACATAACACAGGTTACAGTTAATTGATTTTTGTCGTTTTGTTACTCCGTGACCCAAACATCCTCTACATAAAATGTATTTGTTCATTAAATTATTTACCAAGTATGAGTGCTATATTATGGATAGAATGAAGCAAAGACTTAATAATAAACAGAGAACGAAAGATCGGTAAACACTCTTAATCTCATAATATACGGTTGTGACAAATTGTTATGACAGCTCCCAGGAAGGAGAAATCAGCTGTAAACCTTTGATTCCGTAAAAATACAAAACTTTGTGCAGGGTGGAATTTCTTTCACTTTCCCCAAAACTCTCCACACGCTGCACTAAGTGGGGTCAGAGTTTATGATTGCAAACTGGGTTAACGGCGACCACATCGAAGATACCTACAACCCACAGAAAAGTATGGTTTGCTGCCATAGTATTTAAAGAGTAAACCAGACTAAAAATAGGACTAGCAATATGATCTTAAATTCCTTAAGAAGAGATAGTGTTTGTAAATACATCTACAAAGTGTTTTTTTAAATATTTCACATCTACCTTTCATAGGCATCTAATTGCTGTTTATATTTGTTAAATGGTGGGCAACGCATCTTCAGCACACAAAAATGAAGTAATTTCTGCTGTTGTATATATTGGCACTACCATGTACTTTGGACAGGTTCTGCCAGACCAAATATGAGCCTTCCTTAACCATATTTCTCAGGGCTCCTGTTTTATATGTGTTAGGTGTTTTCCTGCAACCTCCCTTATTTACCTGGGTAGGGAATTGAAAGTTCTTTGAATTACTTAATGATACACTGTGAAGGTGATAAAATCACTAATTTCAAATAAGGTGTATGAAAGCATAGGCCCATCTAATACATACTTTCACCGTCAGCTTTAAACCACATCCACTTAGAATTTCTTTAAGTTTCTTGATTGATGTCTTTTTTTAGTTATCGCAAATTATGTTTTGGGTTATGTTCAACCAGTTGATATAAAGAACCTCTGAGGCACTTCCCTAAACTTTCTATGAACTTGACAAAAGGATCTAGTTTTTAGGGTGGTATTCAGGTCACAAGACTCAATACTTTTAATTTGAGACCATAACGTTGCCACACAGGTGTGATAGATGTCTTTAGGTATGCACCTAAGTGACAACGTTAGAATGTGAAAGTCTTTGAATTTAGGTAGGGCAGTATCGATACCTTCTTCAGTCCAGAAACTCCAGCATGTCAGTAATTAGTGTAATCATAGTAATGCTGGATTTATTACTAATTTCTTACATAGTAAGTGAAAATATAAGAACTGTAAGGTATTTTACAGTTTGTACTTTGGTCAAAGTTGTCTCCCTTAGTAGTCAACATCCACACTAAATATAGGCCTCCAATACCTTTTATCTCCTAGAGCATTAGACCAAAGGAAAAGAATGCTTAGGACCACACAGGAAAAAAAAATTTTGTCTTGTTATGTTTTTACAAATAACCTTAGATGAACACAGATTAAAAACTGACATGATCCCAAGTTCTTAGTTACTTGTGTACAACAAATACAGTATAGCTAAAACACAATAAAGATTGTTATCTAATACATTAGATTAAAAACCTGTTTTAAAAAATAAAGGAAACTGGTTGTCCTGACAATAATTTTGTAAATTGAGTGTGTGTTTATGTCATTGTTACCTCAATTCGTATTATCCCCACATTAGTAAAGCCTTCTTTTTCTTGACTCTCACTGGAGGCCGTGTCGATCGATGCTGGTCTGAGACATACGCCAGTGAGTGAGTATAAAAACCAAGAGAGAGCAAGAGAGAGAGATGGGCGTGTCCACTTACTGGACCAGTTTGACTTGTCCCACCGCTTTAGCAGCTGGGTAGGTATGTGTGTTTGTGAGTGTGTGCATGTGTAGTTGCAAACTAATCTATATAGAACCTTCTCTGGCATATGATCTAACCTTCTGAAAACTTATAGGCCTTATTGGGCCGAAATCCCGGTTCTAACGTGGTGGATCCCCGTAAATTTAACATTTTGGTTAAGACTAGGGTTAGTGATAACTGGTATTGGGTATGTTGATTAAATGTTTAGGTTAGGCATAAACGCAGGTCCTACAATAAACAGAAGTCAAGAAAAGTCCTAATATGGATCAAAATATACACTTGGGGGCATGTGTGTGAGAGAGAAAAACTACAAATCAGTATTGAATTAGCTCATCAGAATGTAGGAGTATGATTGTGGCAGAATTATTTTTTTTTATTTACTCTTACTGTAAAGTATTTAATATCAATGTAAAGTCTTGTACTCTTAATTTTTATTTTTATTTTTTTCAGCAGGAAGTAGAATTTTTAAGACTTCAGGAGTTTTAGGAATTTTGAAATGACTCAAAGATGGTGGGTGTGGTTTGGCAGTCTGCTGTGGATGGAATGGAGTTTGGTCACTAGAAGACATGTTTTCAGTTAACTGGAAGGGTAAGTGTTTGATATGATAATTTAGATAATCATTGGTGTTTTAAACCTTACTGGTTTAAGAAAAGTTTGAAGTATTGGCCCAGTTGTGAAGACATCCAAAAAATAAGTGGGTATAAACAATCAATTCATTTATGAAAAGCTTCTTACAAAGGAATGTTTTTAAATTTGTGTAATAGTGTCACTTATCGAATTCATCCTCATGTTTCAAACCTTCTCCTGGTATAGTTTCATTTTATTTTAACAAAAAGCAAAATGTTTCAGCATTACTAATTGACCATTACTCACCCATACCACGAAATCATTGTATCACTTCAAAGATTACAGATTTTAATATTCCACGGTAAATCAAGTACCTTCCTTTGCCTGATATAGCACCCCTAAGGTTGCGTTTGGGCCCAGGGTTTCACATGAGGTACAAAAATTTTCATTCATTCATATTAGATAGGTATGAAAACATTAGCTCTTTACAGGTGACCTAAGGATGACTGAGTTCTTTCTGAAAGGCGTTGAAGATTACTGTAATTAACCACTGTGCAGCAATATGCCTGCATTTGGAACTAGCATCAAAATTGTTTCACAGCTAAGGCATGCATTCTGAGCATAAAGAACTTATGGACATATATACTTAGACACATACAGGGTTTATTATCTCTGTTCATTTATCAGGACAGCTTTCAGTCCACCTTAATTCTGTCACAATCTGTACTTCTGCTTTCCTTGAGTTAAGTATAAGTATTTGTAATTTATTGTTACTTGGTTTCAGTTAGTTTCATCGTACATATTCTTCTTCTTAGTTATGGTCAGTTGTTCTGGTCATTTCTTATTGTTAACATTCTGATCATTGCTTCTATTGGGGTCACTCCTTCCTTCCTGTTTTCTACTCTTTTTCCCCTCAGCCTGTTTGCATTATCACACTCCCAGTATTTAAGCTCCAATCATTGTCTCACTCACTGCTAGATCCCCTGTAATGTTCCTCCTTCTGTCTGCTGCTTGCAGTTCCCCTTGTACCTCTGTTGTCTCCATCTGTTCCCCGTCTTCACTCCTCCGTTGTTCCTTGTGATAACTTAACCTGCTGCTGTTCATCTGCACCTCAACATTACAGCTCATCTGTGAGTGTTTGCTGAATTGTACTTTACAAAGTGATATTAAAGCATATCAATGGAGAAACTTTAGGACTGTTACTAGTTATGTCATATCATACTATATTGTAGGTAATGTATCAGTAATGTAATTTTAGTTCAGGATAGGTCATTGAATTGTCAATGTAATGTAAACTGAGTTTAAGTTACAATACATGGCTTTTTCCTTCTGTCAGGATCCAGGTTTTGGTTTGGTTCAGTTTGTTGTTGTTTTCATTTATATTTAGTTTTTGCTCTGTTTAGTTCACTTTAGTAGTCTTGTATTATAATTATTATTATATTTACTATTCGTTTATATTTTCTATTTGGTTATGTTCTCTAGCTTGTTCCTCCACTCCCCTGTTCTCTGTTTCTTCCTGTGTGTGTGTGTGTGTGTGTGTGTGTGTGTGTGTGTGTGTGTGTGTGTGTGTGTGTGTGTGTGTGTGTGTGT
>JAVLVB010000561.1:206201-254445 GCA_032876305.1 Orestias chungarensis | reverse complement strand
CCAGGTGTGGTTACTGTGGAGAGAAGAACACTAAGAGAAAACAAAAGGTTAACAAGGTTGAAATAACGGTAACTAAGTAGATTGGACAAAGGAAGAAAGTAGCAGAGAGAGAAGTGGTCAGATTGTCCTCCAGCAGTCTAAACCTATAGCAGCATAACTATAGAAAAACTTAAATAACTTAACACTATAGAGTGAGACACAAGCCATTGCTTCTGCCTTCTGATTCCAGAGGAGTGAATGCTGCAAGTCAATGACTCGATGCAATCTGCTGGTGTTCCTTAGATTGGAAACTTTTTCAAATTGATTTGTTAGAATGTATCTTTGATTTTAATTGATTTTCTGTGAAGTGCCTTGAGACGACACCTGTTATAAATTGGCGCTATATAAATAAACTGATTCTTGATTCTTAAAGGTAGCAGTAACCCCCCCACCCTACTCTATGTTTTTGCCCTTACAGCAGTTGTGTGTAAAACTCTCTCGTTCTACCTATATATTAGCTTCATTTATACAAAGAAGCATTGCAGTCACACAAAGGTAGAAACAATAGCTCAACCCACACCTACACCATGCTGTTATGGTTTGATACATCTTTGATATACCAGCAAAAGGAAAAAGATCCTTGCAGCAGCTTTCCTATTCACATATCATAAACACAAAGTGAAACAGACAAGAAAAGGATTTTGCTGAAAAGGTTTAATCATTAACTGGATTGTGAAGTTCAAGATAGCAAAGGAAGCTGACATGTCTATTTAGATCTCCATATTTCATTCATTTTATGTTTTAACTATATGCTTTATTATGTTTTCTCCTGTAATAAAGAAAAATATGCATTTAGCTTACCTTTTGAAAACAACATTTAAGAAGGTAATAAACACCTCTAATTAAGGTCACATTTCTGTGATAATAATGTTTTTCTAATTGTAATATTTTAATCTTTAATGTCAAGTTTAAACTAACTGCACAGAAAATCATCATAACAAACAGGTTTGAAAACATCACTCTGTATAAAATAGTCCATACAATGTGGTTACTGTGCTCGAACTGCTGCTGTGAGTTGTCCGTTCTTTCTTTGTATCTTAAACAACTCTGCCCTACATACACACATCTATGCACAGACAAAGATAGCAAAGGCTGAATGGTTGAAAAAGTCATACAAATACTAGCTACTTTTACAACACTGTGACCTGCCTACTTTGATGCTGGATGCAGTCTTGATTCATTAAAGTAAATCAGGCAGTAGGGATTTTGTCTTGATCGCCATTTGTTTCCCTTGATCGGTTTTGATAAACAAAACTGCCTTGCCACATGTGGGCTACCAGATTCTTATTATAATATGCTTATTCTATAATAAAAAATAAGTAAAAAATAAAACCTAAAGAAGGAAGTTATTTTTCTATGAGTAATTGTTTTTTAAGACAGCTTAATTGTCTGTCATTACAATATTACAGAACAAAATTCATTCTGGGGTAGGTATTAGGTTTCTGCCTCTGTGGGTCCAACAGGCTTTTACAGAAGAAGAAAAAAAAGATGGTTATTTTTAAAGAATACTGGAAGAGCACAAGAGAGAGAATAACATACACATAGTAAAGCTGAGGCCACATTATATGTTTTATGCCTGATCTGTATTAGTTATGGTTTGTGAGCAAAGTGAATATTCACACAAATCTGTTTCTGTAACAGGAGGATTTGAAAAATGTGGATTTGATAATAATGGATGGATGGATATAAGGTAATGTGACTTCATTTAGCATACTGTAAATTAAATCTTTCCACATAAAGAAACCTATTGTTTATATGTAGCTGTTTATTTTTTCTATTCGGTCTAAATGACAGTGTGCATTGAACTTTTTTCTAAAACAACAAAGTCCAAACTCTTACCCAGAGGGAGTGGCACTGAAGTTTTGTCTAAATTCAGAGACAATCTTGTATTACTGCCACCTAATGTTATACTTGTTGCTTAAAAGTGGCTATAGTATCCACAAGAGTTTGGTTCTATTGGTAGGCTTTAGTTGTGATTGATCCAAAAGTCTGTGATCCAGCGGTAGACCCAGTTGTGAAGTCTAAGATCTATTTTTAAAATTATCAGCATGATGATCAGGTTCATAATTAACAATGCAAAAACCCTAAAAATATTTTGAAGATATGTAAAACTAATCCAAGTTATCTACATTATGATGGAAGCCAATCAAATGTTGATGTTTTATGTGATATAGAGATTTATGGCATTTTACATACTCCAGTGATAAAATGTAGATGTCATAAATGCATTCAAGCAAGGTAAGACAGTCTCATAAAAGATTATTTAAGCTGGAAGAAGAGTCAGCAGGTGTCATTTGCCAGTCTCGGGACTTGAGTTAATGTTCACCTAGAGGAAAACTCTGGGAACTATTACAAATGTTGGCCAAGTAGAACCTCATATTTTTGTTTATTTCAGAGTAGGAACACAGGTTTGAACAGAGAAACATGTATTTCTGTTTGCTTAAGAAAATTAAATGCGTTATTCTCTTTCCATATATAATGACCTTACGATTAATGCATTTAACTGATCACACTGTTAACCAACATTGTATGTGATATCATTTTTAGCCATGGGATTTTTTCAATTACACAAAGTAATTATAAATTACATTTCCATTATTGATCTCTATCTGTATTTTTATCTGTGGTCTGAAATATCTGTATGACGTCGCAGTCACATGAAGTAAGTTACTCATTTCTTAGAATCATGTGAAAGACATTTTCACTCAATGATAAACCACAACGAGAACTAAAAACATACACTGTGGGTATATTGGTTTAGGTAAAAAGTGTTTTATGCTTGTTTTAGGTCAAAGTCTTAAAAGTGAGTATTAGAATGCTGCAGCACAGAATGCCCCAGTAAAGCCGTTTAGAGTGATCATCCAAGGAACCTCTTCTCTATGGCTGGAACACTGCAGCCTTCATGGCTGCTCATCTTCCTCGTCTTTGTGTTATATGGACTGCCAGGAGAGCCAAAGGAAAATGCACAACTTTCACAGTGAGTTTGAGTTGAAGAGATCAAACAAAGAGAACACATGAAATATCTGAGAAAAAAATAACAAGTACCTTTTTTTGGATGTCTTTATTTGAACTTATCTTGGATAATTGGGCTTACACTGCAGATTGTGCAGATGACCAATATCACCAGTTCAGTTTGCACTTAATTGGATTGATGTCAAACAAACCTGGAATGCTTGTTTTGTAGGCCTCGTATGGTATCAGATAATGGTCATCTTGTTTTTACAACGGGTGACAACAAAGACATCCGCTTCAAGCCTTCATCATCAGGCCGGGTAAAAGTGGGTAATGAAGACCTCACAGAGCTTCTAAGTCAGGTAAGCTCACGTTTTTACATCAACTCAAATGTATAGATATCAATGTGATCTAACTCAGCAAATTCATGATGATTTAAATTAACTCAAAAGCATTTAAACATAGGCTTTTGCATTCATGCAGAGCAAATAAATAGAAGGAAATATAATAAGTTACCTATTTATCCAAACAGAAAACAATTCAAATAAAGTTGATGTAAGGTATGTAGTTAAAACATTGAATCAAAGTGAGCACATTATACCATATTTTTAATCTTCAGTAGTGTTACAAATGTTAACAGATTCAACATAACATCCAGGAGAATGCTGGAGTCCTGGTTTTCTTACTTTTAAGTGGTCACTTTGATTTTATTGGAGTATATAGGCAGAGCCTATTAAGTAAAAACATTAGAACAACGAAGCTTGTTTAAACACATGTTTTTGTCATTTATTACAATTACTCATAGCATAACAAAAATCGATTTAGGATGTAACCTGTGTTACAGTAACAAAGTATTTTAATATGTCCTACCCGTGTAAAATGATGATATAACATGCAACAGGTACATATTAAAAAATATGCTACTCTAAAAAAGGTATGCTAAAATGACAAACTAACACTAGCTTAACATTTTGACACTGGTTTTCACTTTTCATAGCGATACAGATTCTTGTAAATTATTCATTTTTTTTTTTCACCAGCTGTCAAAATATGTTTAAAAAAAAAGACTTTATGACTTTAAGTGGTAAAATAATTCTTGCTTTGTTGGGGTAGATTGTTTGGATAACGTTTAATTTTAATTTGATCAGATGTTTGTTTACCAAATAACTACAAAGACACCAGATACATCGAGGTTTGTGTGGGAACTATCATCAAATGGATCAGGAACCTTTGTGGACAGAGAAACGTGTTTGTGGTTGTACAGAGATTTGTGGGTAACTTAGAGCACAATGAGAAAGCCACTTAACTTTTCAGAATGTTTAGGGCAAAGAGGATTCAGAGTAAGGCAGGATAACTTTAGTCTGGGCCACAGTTGCAGTGAACAGGGGTCCCTTGTTAGGCAACAGGGATGGATCAAATCAACCTAATGCTGTGTTCACACCACTGAGGAGGTGAGTCAACCATTTGATTCAGGTGTGTTGGACCACAGAGAAATGTAAAAGTTGTAGGATACGGCCCTCAAGGACTGGAGTTGCTCAGCCCTGGTGAAGTGCATCAGACACGTTTTGAGCATCCAACACTTCTTAAGCTCTACACGCCTCCAACGCTCCAAAAACTCGAGTTGGGAAAATTTAACTTGCTTGACCATCGGCCAATCAGAGAGCACCTTCTATGTGACGTACTGACAAACTTTCCAATAGGGCGGAAGATTCAGAAGCGACAATGGCGGATAGATTTATTGTTGCTGATTTCACTAATTTGAGTGAGCTGAAACTGGCGGCAAATTCAACAGCCTCATCAGTGCAGGGAAAAATTTACATCGTCCAACTTCAAGCGTTGTACGCTTTTTGGACGCTCCAGATGGATTTGGTGTGAATGCAGCATTAGTAGTCACAGACAGTGAGAAAGCTTCAGGTTTACAAACCCAGAGACTTGGCAGGACTCAATGGTCTGGGGAAGGAAACTGTGTCTGAAACATGAGAGCACAATTGGGCAACAAGATAAAAGGCGTGTCAAAGTTTTAATGCCTCTGACACCCAAAACGCTCGAGTTGTTGCAGTAAAGGAGCAACAAAGTAGAGCATGGAGTAAACTAATGGCTAATTTCTATTATGCAAAATTAGATGAACATGTAACTTCAGATTCTATACAAGATATTATACACAAAGAAGACAAAGACTTTGATTGTTATCTACTACACAAATACTGTTACTCGCATCTATCATCCATCTTCAACATGCAGACTACTCCCCGAAACGTGTTATGTCGAGGACAATTATTTTATTGCAGAGTTTTATTTTAATTGGTATATACATTTATAAGGAGTGTTGCAATATTTTGACTTACTTTTGAATAAAGTGCCTTATTTATGTCCTTTTTAGCACGTCTTTGTTCTTATTTTAGATCAAAACAAACCAAGAAGACATTGATGACATCAAGTCTCATGGAGGAGCAATTCCCCCTGAAATTACCAACAGCCTCAACCAACTTAATACCAAGGTAACATAAACATGGTTTGTCTTGATTGAAATAACTGGTCATCTGTCATCAGTATTGCTTATTGTTAAATATAAGCTATTAGGAACTACCTTACTTCTTTCTACTAAGGTTCCATAACAAAATCAAGTAAAGGTATGTAAGATAAATACCACAGAAACAAATACCACAACAACTCAAGGATCATACTCAAAGAAAAAGAAAAAAAAAGTACATTTGAAACACTTCGCCTTTCCCAGCATGTAAAACATTTCCCTTTCAGTGTTATTCAGCATCATGAACTGTCAAACAGTCAAATGTAGGACAGTGCTTGTACTTACAGGAGCACACACACACCTATACCTACCATTTAATAGGCAGCCTAACAGAAACTTGTGGCATTCATTAACAATTTCACAGCTAGATCAGAGCAAATGATTTGCACCTCTGTATTTGGATGTAACCCAGAGTCACCATTGGAGTATTTTGTTTTAATTTTCTTTTTTATAACGTTTTCATTTAGCAAGGATCTTGAAATCTCAAGTACAGTGATCATTTAAAATAGTAAATTACGATCCATACTAAGAGTTTGTACTACATGTAGAAAACAGGTTTCCCATGCTTATTTTAGGTGACAACGATGGGGAACCAAGTAACGGAACTTGAACAGGTGAGATTTGAGTTTCTTTTCACTGTGAGATTTTTATTTATTTAAAGTGTATTACAAATAAAAGGTATTATTATTATTTTTGTTTTGCCTCAGAAGTAACAAATACACTGGAAGTTCTGTCTGCCTGCTTCTTTTTCTTACAGACAGTTCAGAGGGTGTCTTGCAGCAGTAACCCATGCAACAATGGAGGAACATGTCTGAACATACTGAACTCGTATCACTGTCTGTGTCCAAACAACTGGGCTGTAAGTTCATTACTGTTTGTTCATACTTTAAATATAGGTTTTAACATGGAAGAATTTACCATATGTTTGTGGTTCTACTATTTGTATTTTATGTACTTTATTTGTGTGTTAGGGCCCTAACTGTGCCACTGATGTAAATGAATGCCAGATATTTGCAGGGACACTACAGGGTTGTCAGAATGGGGCAACCTGCCAAAATACCCCTGGATCATTTAAGTAAGTATTTACCTTTTCAGTGTTATTAAACTATTTTTCAAGTATAAATATTTGTTTGTTTAAAAATCAAACGTATGTTAGTTGGCCAAAAAATTCAAACTGAACAACCTTTGGAAATGTTAGCAATTAGGTGTCCAAGTTAGTTTTGTAAAAGGCAGCAGGTTTTGCTGATCTAGGTTCTGTACAAAGTTCAACATATAAAACCACCAGGTCAGCAGAAAAACAATCAAATATTATCAAATAAAAACATGAAACCACATTTAGTCTCCCAAGTGAATTAAAGACTCTGTGCAGGGTGAAACCCACTACTGACTCATTTTGTAAAACATCTGATTTCATAGGTATGGTTGGGGTGCCGAAAATGTGATACTGTTGGTCTTCAATGTAAATTTAAATCACATTTTTTAGTGTCTCTACTTTAGGTTTCGTTGAGAAAAAAGACATGGTAGAATGTTCCAACCCTGAAATTAACGATATTTTGGCAAAGGTCGAAAGATGTTTTGAAACCACAAAATGACATATTTATTTTTGAAACATTGGAGAACTTAATATGTTGTGAAAATGTTCTCAAACCTTGTCTAAGCAGCTCAGTTAACCAAGAATGGATTACCAGATTCACGTGTGCCTGAAGTGCACAGCAAGCTTTTCTGAATATAGTGGAAAAAGGGTTATATTTGTTATACTTGTCTTCACGTAATATGTGAAACTCATATATTATGTAGATGAATTACACATGATGTAAAATATTTAAACCATTATTTTGTTCTTTTTTTGATGATTATGGCTTACAAATAATGAAGGAATTGAAAAATCAAAATACGGAATAAAGTTACATGTTTACAGGTTGGAAAGTCTCAGTGGTCTCTCTAATTTGTTTCTAAGTTTGGCTCATTGGAACAGAATCGCGATTAAAACTCCTAACTCAAGAGAAGGACTTCATTGATGTCATTTTCTGAATTTTGGCCTTTCATTCATTTTAAACCATTTGTAAAATTACATAAAAGAGACAAGAAATAAGACTTTACAAAAAAAATCGCTCTATATGTAATGAGTCCATTTGAGTTTCACTTTCTGAAAAAACTGTTGAAAATATTGATTTTTTTTGGAAAATATTCAAATTCTTTTTTTTGTACCTGTATCCCAAGCAGATGATCGCTAATCTTGTATTGATTTTGTTTGTTTTGTATGTCCTTATAGTATTGATTATTTGTTCATAGCCAAGAGTGTAGCTTTAGCATGGGCAGTGATAAACAGCAGATGTTATAATGTTTTTAAGCTGTCTTTGGCTAATACAACAATGGACATAAAAAAGTACTTAAAAGGAAAATCAGTGTTAATTTACTAGTCCTTATTATTGTACATGCACCTGCTTGGTTTTTGCTGGGAAGGAATGCCATGATGTCTGCCCTAAACTACACCCCCAAATCCATGATTTAGTTTGCACATTAACATAGTGAACGTTTGCTTATTGCTCGTTTGCTTCAGTTGCCAGTGTTCTCCCGAATGGTCTGGGAATCTTTGCACTGTGCGTTATGATGACTGCCGGACTGGCGGACAGGACTTGTGTGTACATGGCTTATGTATTGACTCGGATCGGGTGGTATCTGGACAGGTACCATAATCTTCATATTTGCTTGGATATAATAATATATTGTGTTAAATTTGTTTTATATTTTAGCAAATTAAAAGCCAAACCAAATATTATTTATTTTTAGAAAATTACTTTGCATTTCTACATTTTTTATAGTCCCATCTGGAAGCTGGCTTTGCAAATTAACTCAGATTATGATGCTTAAGTTTTCTTTTTCTTTTCTTTTATTAAAAATACAAGTTCAGTCTTTGAGCAAAATTATTTCCTGAGTTGGATTCTTTGTTTCAATAAACAGCCCAAATACAAATGCATCTGTGAAAGTGGATGGGAAGCGCCAGCTGGAAACCCTGCATGTGTGTCTGACGTTGATGAGTGTAGCCTACCCACCAAGCCCTGTTCATCCAACCCTCCTGTTCCATGTTACAACACTCAGGGTTCTTACTACTGTGGAGCATGTCCTATTGGTAACACTCAAAAACCCAAACTCTTCTCTGTTGGTGAACCTTTTTCTTGTGGTGGTGGTACATTTTAAACATTTACCTCTATAATGTTCTTCATGAAAAAATATGACAAAAATGGTTAACAAAATTAGTCATCCAAGTAGCAGTCACACCATGATAAAGGAGATGTCTTAAGTGGACATAATTTTATCTTATCAAGATAAGACGTTGCATCATAAAAATATTATCTGTGGAAAAGAATTTCTTTTATAATACATGTTTACAAAACACACACTTGTTTAGGAAGAATCCACCCGGAGACCAAGGAGAAAACACCAATTGAGCTTTAACGATGATCAACTATTTCCTACCTGATTTGCTCCCATAGAAACATGCAGGACGAACTGGTTCCACTTTCTGTCATGATCAGTGTTTGTTTTTGGTTGTCTTTGTGTTTTTTCGAGTTGTTCATCTCAGTTATTTCCTTGTTATAATTAATTCTAGTATTCTTCCTGTTATGTTTGTTCGTCTATTTATTAGGTCTATTTTTTTTTTTACAGCCAGCTGTAAACACTCTCAGCTGCACAGATTAGTAATCAGTAGATCCCGATTGTTTCATCATTCCCCCTCCATGTACTTAAGCTCTCGTCCTGCTCACATTAACTGCAGGATCCTTTGTTGTGTTCCCCTCATCTCACTTCCTGTCCTTCGGTGCCCTTGTCATGTCTGTTTGCCCTTGTCCTTTCTCCATCGTCCCAGTTTGCCTTGTAAGTTTATGTTTCCCCATCCCATCCCCCTACCTGCCGTGTTTGCCTGCTGTTCATTTCTGCCTGGCCATTTACTACTCCCTGTCTTGTGTTCGTCATACTGGTTCCTGTAACCTCTTATAATCCATAATTCCAATAAACATATCAATCTGTATTTACACCCCAAACTCTGCTTTTGGTTCAATAATAAAAAACCTTGCCTATCTCCCAAAGTAAGCTGAGAGAACAGAAATTACAACAGATGAAAACAGGAAATTATTATGAATAAAAACATCAGATTCAGAGTTGAACTTTAACATTCCGCATTATTTATAAGTCAACACTTTTTCAAAAGTTAATTAATCAGCACTGATTGGATGTCAAAACTTTTATTTTTCAATTAATCTATTTCAAAAAAATGTTTGTGATACATTTTTGGGAAGAATATTGTTTATTAGACATGGTTAATATTAGAAAAAACCGAATCAACAGTGAGTTAACAAAAACATTTGAGCTGTTTGGTGATCAACACTGTTATTCGCTGAGTAAATGTTTTTCCTTAAACTGACATTATTTCTACAACACTTAAACATTTAATGTCAGTCAAAAACCAGGTGGACTGATATAATTGCATTCATCCATTTGGTTATTGTAGCATTTGACAAGTGAGAAAGATTGTATCCAAACTGCTGTTTGTGATTCTTAGAGCCAAAGGTTTGGGATATTTATTAGCATATGTACATAGGTTTGATAGAAAGACAGCGAAATAGCTTTGAATTCCACAGGCTAAGTCCAACAATACTGGTGTTTTTTTATATACTTCTGCATTCTGTGAATTTAGCCTTTAAATCCTCTGTTTGCTTTCGTTCTTTGCAGTGTTTCTCCTGTCTGTCCTTTCTCACTAAATATGCATTTAATATTTTTTTTCAAAAGATGGAGGAGAGAGTATCTAAAACTCCTATATGTGTTTATTGTATATTTTAGGTTGGCAAGGAAATGGCTACAGCTGTCAGGATGTGGACGAATGTTTGACAAATAATGGTGGCTGCTCCACTACTCCGATGGTTCAGTGTCTGAATACTATGGGTTCCTTCCACTGTGGCTCCTGCCCTCCTGGTATATCATTAAATGTGTGAATGTGGCAAAGCACTCATTTCATTTCTCAGTAATGAATGTGCCAAATTTCTTATATAAAGTTTTAACAAGAAGTTTTTTGTTCTCATTTTAATATCTTATCTTGTATTTGTGAAGGCTATGAGGGGGATGGAAGAACATGCACGCAAAGTAACATCTGCTCTTCCAACAATGGGGGATGTCATCCTTTGGCTACTTGCTCCTCCAACCTTGGTAAAACACGCATCTTTGATGTTACAACAGTCTTTCTATAGCATTTTATAGCGAATTATAAAGCATGTGTTTTAAGACTAGACATGTTTTTTTTCCGTCAAAAGTAAATCAACTGATTTAAGCTAAGTGGACCTTTCTCTTTAACATTTACCAGGTTCAGCGTTCCCTGCATGTACTTGTCCACAAGGCTACACTGGCAATGGTTATGGGCCAACTGGCTGCACCCAAATAAGCAACATCTGTCAGACTAACAACCCCTGTGTCAATGGACATTGTATGGTAAGATTGCAAATGTGTTACTTTCATGTTGATTAAAACAAAAAAGACTAAGCGAAATGTTAAAATTTAAATACTGAATTGCTATGCTGCCATTTCCTGGCAAACTGGTGTTTTGCAGGTTTTCAATAGCAAACTATAAATGATTCAAAAAAAAAATCATTGCGGTTAACCCCAAATTACATGCATGAAAACATCTTGATCTTGAAAACGTCATTGGTTTAAAGCAGAGAAACAGGATGCATCCTGAAATGCTGGTGACATAAAATAGTCAATAGGGTCCAAAAGTATTTGGCAAATGATTTTTCATGGTTGAGTAACACCCTGCAGAACCCCATTTCAGAAACTTTAACATATTTTTTATGTCCTTAGAAATATAAACACAAAAGCTGTTTGCAAAATAAAAACAACAACAACAAAAAAACAATTCCATGTGCAGAACAACAGCGTAGAGAGAAAAACTGACAAAAGAAATATGTCATTGATTTTTAAAAGTCGTAAAAAGTTGCTACAGATTAGTGCATATGTTTGGTTTACAGTAGTTGTTTGAATTTCTAAGTCTATGGAAGGAAAATTCACGTCAAGCTCATGAAAATACATTTTCGTAAATATTCCATGTCATAACGTTTTTATTCATTGTTTTTTATCATTAAAATTTGGGTTTTGTGTAGTTCTTTCCTTAATGACAACTGCAGACATGATGTATTAACACTTTTAATTACAATTATTTAAACTCAGCTAAGTTCAGTATAACATTTTGAAATCAGGCATAAACTGAGTTTGTTCTTTGTCCTTCAGATTGAACAAGTCAGGGTTGATAGTATCCAGCCAAATTTACATGATTGTTAGACGCAAAGGTGTGGAACCTGTAGTAGCATACATACATACATGGATTCAACAGAAGAGACAGAAATAGCTTAAAATCCCACGAGCAAACTACAAGATTGATTAGTGACATTAGTTATATACAATATATATAACCGTAGCTTAAATTTTCAGCTTTATATGGTATTACAGTGGAATTTCCGTTTACTGATCTATGTGCATCCCCTCAGTTCTCTGAAACTCTCTTAGTCAGTTGATCTTCATTCATATCATGTTATACTTGTTCCTCTCACTTTTTCTTCTGTTCCATACAGGTTTCCGGGTTTTTCCTTTCTATGCATATCTGCCCTCCTCCACACCAGCTGTAATTAAACAGACACATGTGGAAAACAGTTTGTTAAACCTCCCCCCACACACAAACTACAGCTACATTTTTTTTTACAGTTTTTATTTTGCACAAGTAAGGGCTTAATCTTCAGTAATATCAAAACTCTAATGTAAACAATACCTGTCTGAAATAAGTTAAAATGGAATATTAATAATTTTTTAAGTTGTTTTCAACTTTACTTATATTGTAAAATAAAATTTATTTTGTTTATATAATTATATTTTAATTATATATATTATATACTGGCAAAACCAAAGTGGTAGTAACCTGGATCCCAGACTGAACTCTGTGTGAATTAAGTTTTAATGTTTAACTTCATGTTTGTCCAGTATAAGAGAATCCTGGAATTCAAT
The DNA here is from genome assembly GCA_032876305.1 of Orestias chungarensis. Classification (NCBI taxonomy): domain Eukaryota; kingdom Metazoa; phylum Chordata; class Actinopteri; order Cyprinodontiformes; family Cyprinodontidae; genus Orestias; species Orestias chungarensis. The sequence continues at coordinate 241,883 of JAVLVB010000561.1, read as the reverse complement.
GACTTAATGCACTCTGTTGGGTTTCTTCAGGCGTACATCTAATATAAATGATAAAAGGAACTTAATGCTCTGATAGCTAGGATTATTTGAAATATTGGTATTTCTGGATTTCTTCATATACCCCCACAACTTTACTGGGGTGTTATACCTGAAGCTTTAGAATAACTGACCTGATACGAAACTGACGGCTTATTTTAAACTGCTACTAAAAGATTACATTCTTTCTGGGCATGAGATTAAACAATTAGATCCAACAGTTGATTATTTGCGCTGGACAGATAATCATTTATATGTCCTGCATCACAGGAAAGGAAAATAATAATTTCCTTTTCACAGGAGCAGAACCCCCCAGCGAAACCTTACTTCAAACAAAACTGGCTTGAATGTTAACAAAAACAACAACAGTAACATTATCAGCTTGTACTAATATTTGTAGACCTGTTTCAGACAACTTTAAAAACTTGAATAAGCTAGTTTAAAAGTTTTGATGTCTCTGTGTTGCAGAGCACCACTTCAGCTTCTGGCTACATCTGCAACTGCAACCCCGGCTGGCAAGGACTTCACTGTGACCAGAATATCAATGAGTGTTCAAGCAACCCTTGTCAAAACGGAGGAACCTGCACTGATGGCATTAATGGATTCACGTGCAGTTGCACTGCCCAGTGGACAGGCCCAGTCTGCCAGACCCCACAACAAGGTACAGACAGGACAGGTTTTTCTGGTAGGATTAAAGGAAGAGTTAAAGGGACAGAACAAAATAGGGACTGGTGAAACAGGATCTTAGTAGAATATATATAAATGTAATCATTGATAAAGTTATAGCCAATTTTTGAGCGAAACAGAACATGAGACAGGCAAGGCAGATTGAAAGCTGATTTTCTTTTTGTATTATTTTTTGTTAGATTGAGAATTTAACAGAATATTTATTAAGTGGGGCAACATCCCATGGTCAGTGCTTGAGAGCATACAGTCAGTTCCAGCCTACCAAATATATTACTTGTCTCTGCCACTAGGGTGTGCTGTCAGCTGCCTTAAAATGGTTCCCATTAAAGCTCTACAGTGGCTCTGCAACAGTATCAGGGCAGAGGAAGTTGTGAAGGGTGTAGCTCCCACCCAGTGGTTCGTTGATACTGGTTAAACATTTGGGTTTTCATCCTGTGCGGTTAAGTCTGTTAAATTAGTCTGATGTAAGCCTGTGTTTGTTTTGCAGCATGCGGAGGCCAGCTGACTGGTCCTGCTGGTTCTTTCAGTTATCCCAACAACCCAGGTCATGATCAATATGATCACCTGGTCAGTTGTACTTGGGTGATCCGCACTGATCCAAATAAGGTAAGTCTTTACTTGTTCTTATTTTCGTCTTTCCCAGCAGTCAGAACCCCCCCTCAATCCTCCACAATTTACAGCTGTAAGAATATTCTCTGTAAAGAAAATAATATTACTGTCAATATCAATAATATCAGGGGGAAAAAATCCCATAACTAGACTTCCACCTTTTCTGTTGGATCGTAAGAAAATAAAAGGTACGAAAATTACCACATTATTTATGTGTCAACACTTTTTCAAAAGTTACTTAATCAGCACTGATTGGATGCAAAAACATTATTTTTCAACTGACATATAACAAAAAAGTTTTTCCCACCTTTTCTGTCAAATAAAAGGTAAGAAAATGTTGCTAAAGTTCCATGAGTATTTTAAGGCCAGGCCTGATAAGGATTTTTATATATATTTTATAGAAAGAAACATTAACAGTAAAACGCTTATATCTGAAATGGGAAATATCACTACTTTATGTTTTTAAACTGTTTTTCATGTCCAAAGTAACACCATAACGTGTAAAGTCATTAAAAGTGGCTCAAATCTGGATCATGTTGATTTGATTAAAACATGTTTGTTTGTTTTCTTTTGTTGTTTGTTAGTTCTTTGAAATAGAACTTTAATGTATAGATCGATAGATAGATCAAGGCCAGGACTGCCCATAGGGATAACCGGGAGTATTCCCGAAGTGCCAGCCTAGTATTGGCCAGCTATCCTGCGTCTCTTTTTTTATAATAAAAAAAAGCCGCGGCTATCAGAGAGGCAGGCCATGCCACTTAAAGGCTACTCTGGCCAGCAAAGATGAGCGGTTTATTTTGATTAACACACCCCCAGCATCCAGTATCAACCACAGAGGCAGCGTATGGAGGAACGGGGGTATGGCTTGTGTCTATTGACAGAAACTAGCTCAGCTTGCGAGCAGTTCAAGTGAGAAGAGGCAATGGACTCGTTTTCCCAATTAGGTAAAAGGAAGATGAAAGGTGGCGCTGAGAGGGAGAAACAAAAAGAGAATGGCGCTGGAGGAGGACAAGGCCAAATGCAGAAAAGTAACAGATTTATTCTGTCCCCACCCCAACACCTATGGTGCCATTAAAAAAAAAAGATGCAAGTAATTTAAAAGAGCAAAAAATGCACTCAAGAATGTGGGTACAAATCTTTTAAGGTTTAAAATATATATTTTTCAAAGTTTAAAACAATATTTGTACCAAAATTTAGTGTTTAAAGTTTAAACACAGTATGATGTCCAGAGACTGTGCGCGTGCACAAATGCGTTTTGCTTGTACCCATGCATTTAGGTGTGAACATGCATGTGTGGGAACATGCGTGCATGTTAAGGCCAGGGTGTCCTGGTTATAGACTGACCCATGGCCTTAAAAATGTCTCCCAGTCCAGCCCTGGATCTGTATAAAATATTCCCCCTGTTTCTGTTTCATAAGTATAACATTAAGAGGACTATATTCACTTGTTTTTTGATTTTCTTTTGTTTCTTTTAACTTAAAAAACTACATAGACCAAATTTACAAGTTATGTTATGTGTTTTCTTAAACAAGTTTTTCAACTATTTTTTCCGGCCATATAAAAGTGGCAAATGCAGTAGCCAGCTACTTAGGAAGGAAAATTCCTATTGGCTGACGTAGAGTTGTTAAAGGTGCTTAGATGGCAGGGAAGCTGCCTGTCAGAGCCTAGGAAGAGGGGGGTGGAGATGGGTTATGGCAGCACTCACTACTTGCTGATTAGTGCTTTCACTTGAAAGAAAACCGTGGTCAGAGTATTCAGTAGTCGCTTTTTGTTTAAGAGTTTCTAAATGGCTCTGAAACATTGCTACAGATAGCAATAACGCAAATTGTTAACGGTGCACACAGATATTTTTAAAGGACAAACTGCAATAAGTTGTTTTATGTTTAAGCAGTAGGAACATTGTGTTATTTCTGATCTGGTGGGACACAGCTGGCGTCTCATAACTGCTGTTGCTTTTGCTTTTAGTTCACTTTCAGTTTGTTTAGCGTCTGCAAATAAAATAAAATCTAACAAGTCTAGATCCCAAATTTGTCAAGGCCTCAGGACGGGACGAGGCATAACATTCTTAGACCAAGCCCAGGGCAATGAAAAAAAGCTTGAGACCGGTCTCAAGCCTTCCCCTGGTTGGTTCTATGCCCTGTTCAGTTGGCATGTTTGAGCAAACAACACTATTTTGGCCCTTTTTCCCCTCATACTCAACTCAACTCAACTCTACTTGACCGTACACTGCTAGGGCCATTTTGTATTACAATTCATAAGCTATATGTGGGTAGGGTTGTCACAGCAGTGTGGCCCCAGAGTCTGTAATGTGTTGCATCATAATCAGTATGTGGCACTGTAATGTTTTAAGTAAAATCAGCCAGAACGTAAAACACAGCCAAAATCAAGTAGACAGTTAACCAAAGGTTTTATAATGGTGAAGAAGGGGATCCACAGTGGTCAGGAATCCAGCCGTGAGGGAGGTAGGTTGAATCAACTATGGGAGGCCTAGGGGGCTCCGGGGACACACAGATGTCAGGGACAAAAAACCACCCACCAGAGGCCGAGTCGTGGAACAATCCGGGGTCATGCACGGGAGGGTCTCAGGTAATGAAAATCCAGTACTCACAAAACTAGAGGCAGGGTCAGAGACAGGCAGGGTTCAGCAGCAGGAAGTCAGACTCATCCAACAGCAGAGGGACTAGGTAAAAATCTGTGCTCAAAAAACAGGCAGGATCAGAAAACTCTTAGAAACATGAAGCCAGGCTTGAAAGCTGTGACTTGGTATTCAGGAACTTTCCTAAGGACCATAGCCCTTCCAGTCCGCAAAGTATTGGAAGCCACGGCCCCAACGTCTGGAATGTAGCAAGCGTCTCACAGTAAAGGCAGTAGCTCCATGAATGAGTCGGTGGGTGGAAGGGGTCTGGCTGGAGGGCAAAGCCTGGATGACATCACTGGTTTGACCTTGGAGACATGAAAGGTGAGGTGTACGTGCAAAGACGAAGGCAGACTGAGACCCACACCAACTGGGTTATTAACCTTGGCACTATTGCAAAGGGCCCACAAAACAGGGTGCCAACTTGCAATATTCTACCTTGATGGGTAAATCCTTAGTGGAAGGGCCGCAACTACATATTTTTGAGGTGGATGCGAACATGTCAACCTGGTGCCCCCGACGTAAACTTGTACAAGTGAGGCAAAGAGCCGATTCTGTTAGCCTGTGTCTAGAACCATTGATGGGCTGCAGGTCTGAGGTATTTTGTTAGCATCTTTTCCTTCATTCTTATAGCTTGATAGGAAGCCTTATCCTAACTGGCAACCCACATTAATAATCTTAAATAACACAATATTTTTTTACTTACTATTACCCGCCTCCCATCTCATACAGCTTTCCTCCCTTAGTCATGCACTTAGAAAATACAGTAGTTATATTATGGAATTTTTTTATGTTACATATTATATCAGGTGATCAATTCAATCATAAGCAAATAAGAAGTTTAATAAAGTACAAATCTATAGTAGTAGTGGCACTTATCTGCTCCTCTCCCTCTTCATCATCTGCACCTCTCTGCCCCCCATTCTCCTTTGTGGTGATTGACTCGCCATGTCTGCCTGCACTAATTTTCCCCAACAAAAAAAACAACAACTATGAAAGCTGGTCATCATAAATTCAAACTATCATGGTATATAGGTTTTTGTTCCCTCCCTAATGTAATTAGTCCTACCTGATGTCATCACTTGTCTCTTCTATCACTGACCTCATGTCTGCCTCTTTCACCCCTGTGGCATTCTCCACTAATTCATATGGTCAAAAAAGCATTTTATATTCGTTGTAAAAATTACGGATCTTAATACAGTTTTTTAAAATAATGTTTAAACATTTTTGCTTGGGATTAAGTAGGTTTAAAATATCCAGCAGTCAATCACAATGAAATTAATCTTTAAATTTCAATGATCTCCTTGTTGGATAACAGTTACTGACTGGACATTGCATCTGATCTGACTTATCGGATACACTTGATGGTAATCCATTGATTACCATCAAGTGTACTCAACCCAAGGTAAGTTCTGAGACCAGCGACTTTGAGCATCCATGCAAAGGATTTGCAACTTGGACTCAACCTCCTGATTCATCCTCTCTATCTGGCCATCCGTCTGAGGCTGAAAAACCTGAAGAGAGACTGACTGCAAAACTCACACCAAAAGCGGGAAATTGATTGCGGTCCTCTATCAGAAATTATGTTGCGGGGGATGCCATGAAGTCAGAACACTTCTCTGGCCATTACATCAGCAAGATCAGGTGCTGAAGGTAATTTGCTAAGAAAAATGAAGTGGGTCATCTTGGGGAATCTGTCGACCACTGTGAGGAGTACAGTTTTACCTCGAGAGGGAGGTAGGCCGGTGACAAAATCCATAGAAATGTGTGACCACTGTCGATGTGGAATTGGCAGAGGCCTCAGTAGACCGGCTGGGGAGAGGTCTGGAGGACTTTATTCTGGAACAGGTGGCACATGCTGACACAAACTCATGCGTGTCCTTTCTGAGTGTGGGCAACCAGAATCCTGACTGGACCACTGCTAGAGTCTTTGTTATACCTGGGTGACAGAAAAGTTTAGAGTCATGACAGAACTGAAGGACTTTAGACACCATTTCTTCAGGGACGAACAGAAGGCCCTTAGGACACTGAACAGGAGGTGGTTCTTTCTGATGACTCTTCTTGAGCAAGATCTCAATACTGGTAAGAGCTAACCTAGTCTTGGAGGGAAGAATGTAGTCATGGTCAACAGGATCAGAAAGACAGACTGGAGGCTGATAAATTCTAGAAAGGCCTTCTGGTTTGATGTTCTTGCTGCCAGGTCGATAGGCCAGGGTAAAGTCAAATCTGCTAAAGAAAAGTGCCCATCTAGCTTGGCGTGGATTCAGTCTCTTAGCAGACTTGAGGTATCCCAAGTTCTTATGGTCTGTCCACACTGTAAATGAATGAGTGGACCCCTCCAACCAGTGCCTCCATTACTCCAAGGCTAGTTTGATAGCCAACAGTTCTGTCTCCAACGTCATAGTTACTTTCGAAGGCAGAGAGACGTCGAGAAAAAAGGCACAAGGATGTAATCTGGCATCATAAGCAAACCGTTGAGAAAGGACTGGGCCGATACCAGTGTCTGAGGCATCAACCTCCACCACAAAAGGGTTAGACGGATCTGGAAAACGTAGAATGGGAGCTGAGGTGAAGAGACGTTTCCCCTTTGAAGACCACTTGAACTGAGTCTTTGTTGACGTAAGTTGATGAAGAGGAGCAGCTACAGAACTCTAATTCTTTATAAAACGGCGATAAAAATTGGCAAACCCAAGAAACCGTGAAGCTCCTTCACACTGGATCGGTCGGGACACGCCAAGACTGCTGCCACCTTAGATGGATCTATGTTAATCCTGCCAGGAGCAATGACAAAACCCAGAAAGGATACAGATGATTGATGGAATGCGCACTTCTCAGCCTTAACAATTAATTTCTTTGGGAAAAGCCTGAGTAGAACCTCACGAACATGCTTGATATGGGTAGGTAGATCCTTTGAAAAAAATCAAGATGTCATCGAGGTATACAAAAACAATTCTCTTTAGCATATCCCTTAAAACATTGTTAACTAATGTCTGGAAAACGGCCGGGGCATTGGTGAGTCCAAGGGCATGACAAGGTATTCATAATGCCCTAAAGGGGCGTTGAACGCCGTCTTCCATTTGTCTCCTTCTCTTATGCGGACCAGATAGTAGGCATTACGCAGATCTAATTTAGTGAACACTGTACTACCTTGAAGGAGCTTAAAAGCAGAAGTCATGAGGGACAGAGGGCACCTGTTCTTAACTATAATTTCGTTAAGGCCACAATAATCGATGCATGGCCTAAGAGACCCATCCTTCTTGCCCATAAAGAACACTCATGCACCTGCTGGGGAAGAAGACTTTCTGATTAGTCCTGCCTTGAGAGCGTCAGCAATTTATTCCTCCATAGCCTCTTTCAGGACCAGAAATGGAATAAAATCTGCCCCGAGGTGGGGTAGTTCCAGGGCGAAGGTCAATGGCACAGTCGTAGTCTCTATGGGGAGGCAGAGAAGTGGCCTTCAACTTAGTAAATACCTCACACAAATCATTATAAACCTTAGGGACCCTAGACAAATCTGGGTAATCATGGTTGGTCTCACAGGGAGATGTCATGATCGGGGCTTCCCTCAAACAAGAAGTGGAGCAAGATGGTCCCCAAGACCGAACCTCACCTGTGGATCAGGTAATGACTGGACTGTGTTTGATGAGCCAAGGATGCCCCAGATTTACCGGAATCTCTGGAGACCTGATCAGCAGAAACGTGATCCTGTCGTGATGGTTTCCTGAAATCAGTGCTGAAACAGGCATTGTGCAGTGAGTTGTGTTATCAAAATCAAAATCAAAAATCTCACGTGGTTTGTCTAGGAGTTCCAACTCTAGTGAGACCTTATGAGCTAGGCTGACATCAATAAAGTCAGCATCAGCCCCAGAGTCAATGAAAACAGGAACTTCCCATCCTTCAGGAGAGTCAGGAAATCTGATGGTGCACCGGTCTTAGGTTCGTTGTTAGCGTTAACAGTGGGGGGGAAGTGGCCGCGTAACTGAGGGCCTAGCTTGGGCTTGGGAAACCCTTAGAGAAGAAAGCCCTGTAAAAGCTCCAGGACATTTCTTTCTAGGCCAGTAATAGCACCCTCTACCTTGGAACACCAATCGGGATTAGGCTGTGGGTTCATTTTGGCTAGATCGTACTGTAATGTTTTGAGTAAAATCAGCCAAAACCCAAAACACAGCCAAATACAAGTAGACCGTTAACCAAAGGTTTGATTTACAAAATAATGGTGTCGAAGGGGATCCACAGGGGTCAGTAATCCAGCCGTGGGGGAGGTAGTTTGAATGGACTATGGGAGGCCTAGGGGGCTCTGGGGACAGACAGATATCAGGGACAAAAAACCACCCGTCGTGGAATAATCCGGGGTCATGCACGGGAGGGTCTCAGGTAATGAACATCCAGTACTCAAAAAACTAGAGGCCGGTTCAGTGACTGGCAGGGTTCAGCAGCAGGAGGTCAGACTCATCCAACAGCAGAGGGACTAGGCAAAAATCTGTGCTCAAAAAATAGGTAGGATCAGAAAACTCTTAGAAACATTAAGCAAGGGTTGAAATCTGTGACGTGGGACAACAGACAATCGCGCACTGAGCTGATGACGAGTGGCTGTTTAAATAGGGAGCAGCACAGTGCAGGTGAGGGTAATGAGTAATCAGCACAGACAATGTAGAGTGTTTTCAGTGTTTTCTTAAAGCTCCAAATAAGCTCAGTAGGACAAAATAAAGAATTGTTTTGTAGAGCTGAAACAACATATTGATTTAATTGATTAAAATCGATCTGTTATATCTACGGTCAATATGTGGCAGTAATGAGCTACCAAACGCTGTGATCTACTGGTGGAGCTGTAAAGAAATCAGCCAATCGTTAGCATTAGATGTGGAACAAGACGCTCAGCCCCCACTTACAAACTCTGTTCTAAACATGCTGGTAGAGACAGAAGTTCATATTATTTGTAAAAAATAATGTCCAACTAAGTTAGTCTCCTGCAGAACTGTCAGAATAAAGATAAAATGAAATGTGAATGTAAAAGTGCAGCATAATAAGGGCTGAGATTATTGTTAATAAACTAAACACTCCATAAATTTGATGGAATTCTATCTCATATTTGTATATATTGCCTAAACAGGATGTCCGCGGGTTTGTAAAAGGTGTTAAAAAAATGTGGCCAAATTAAAGCCTTTAAAAAGTAGTAAAAAGTAGGAAACCTCATCTGATGAGGTAGTACATTTTTTAGCCCAACTGGGGCTTTTCATTCTGTGTAAACTCGGTTACATGTACTTAAATTACTTGCATGGATTTATTTATTTTTATGCTGCAAGTAGGACCGGAGTGATAGGGATGATATCACGTGTAGACTACCTCGCGCTCGTGCGCACTTAATCAATCTGGGTACAGCAAGTGTTGCCAGATTGGGAGGTTTTCATTTAGATTTTGAGGGTAAAAATTGCTTTGGGCGGGTGAAGATAATTTGGGCTGGTTTGAAGTCAGATTGGAGGTTTTTAAGTGAACCTATTAAAACACATGTCCACCCATTACTGGTTCATAGCAAAGTCTCCCTGACCTTTCTTTATCACTGATTAGCCAACGTCATCTGCCAGGGCGTTTACAACAGGCGCTTGCCTGCTGCAACACTCGGATTGGTTAACCTCTCAAATTGTTTAAACAGAATCCCGCCTACCCCATCTTACTATTGGCCAACATAAGAAAACGTCGATTTGATTGGTCGCCACGCCCGTTAGCTGCCCCAGTCAGGGCGGAGAGCTGCCAAAGCATTGAGAAGGCGGGGCTTCGGACCCAGATCAAAGGGTTTCATTGGATTCCTGTTGTCGTTAACCCGTCCTCTCTCGCCTGGTTGGTGCAGAACCAGGAAGAGGTTGTCCAGGCAGGGTTCCCGCGGGGTCTTAAAAAGTCTTAAAAGCATTGAATTTATGAAATTGAAAATAAAAGCTTAAAAAGACTTGAAAAAGTATGGAATTCCGATATCTGGGTCTTAAATTTCTGCGGAAAATAACTTTTCCGTATTGTATTCTCTGCTGGCCCGCGTCACTCTATCAGAGAGACCGGCCAGACGCCAGCAGCATGTGAGGAGGGAAAGACGATTCGTTAATTTTGATTAAGACCCGCCCCAACAGTCCGTATCAACCACACAGGTGTGGAGGAAGGGGCGTGGCCTGTGTCTGGTGCTAGCTGCTAGCACAGCTGGCAAGCAATGCTAATGAAAAGCAGGAGACTGTCTCCCAACCTGGAAAGGAAGAGTAAAGGAGAGAGACAGAGAAATCAGCTGGAAGAGGATGCGGTCAAATGCAGAAAAGTAACAGATTTTTTTAAAAGTTTAATGCACAAACATTTTGTGTTTAAAGTTTAAACCCAGTCTGATGTCCAGAGACCCCCAAAGGTACTTGAGACTGAACGCATTCAGGCTACACAGAGTAAATATGGACCCTGTATAGGTTTAGCCTTGAAATTAAAAAAGGATTGGGATTTTAAAGTCACTGATTTACAAACTAGTTTATTAATATTATTAATAATAAGAATAATAATTCTGTTTGAAATGATTAATTTGTGCAACAAATGGGAATAATAATAACCTTACTATTATCCTGTTTAAGAACACAAGGCCAAATCAGTGAGACATAGACAGTCTAGTGGGTTAGGTGGAGATGTTCTCCTCCTAATAAACAGGGATGTTGGTTCAAGTCCCTTTTCTCATTTTTTTTTTAACAAGATTAGTTGTTCAGACGTTTTTATATTATTGTCCACCAAATAAGCTTATAGTAAAACATTACCTGTCAAAACATTGAGCTTTTACTGTATTTAAGGTGCACACTTTTCTGAGGTCGCCTCTGCAGCCCAGAGTTGTTTTAATATTAAGAGATTTTTGCACCTCTGCTTGGCTTGTTGTCTGTGGTCTATGCAGTGATGCTGTGGTGTTGCACTCACTACTCTGCTGCAATGTTACAATATTCTTCCATAAGACTTTACATCGTCCACGTTTTCAAATTTATTTGAGAGATAATAAATGACTGTATGAACACATTCTTAAAAAATTTTCTTTACCCGTAGGTCGTTGAAATAGGTATTATTTTTTTATAAAAATTGTCTTAAAAAAGGTCTTAAAAAGACTTGAATTTGACTTGAAACCTGCAGGAACCCTGCCGGGGCTGAAGCCGTCCATCGTCACCCTCAGTGCTCTCTGGTTTATTCCCACCTCGGGAGAGTGTGTGGCTCCGCTCAAAGAGCAATGCGAGGATAAACCTTTTTGACACATTAGTAAAAACTATGTACCAAGGCATGTTGTGAAATCTCGATTAATCCAACTCCTAGAGTTCCCACTTAATTGTAGCTCATTTGCTTGCTCTACACTCGTATACGTCGACAGAGCCTCTATCAGACACTCTGTCACTCCGTCTTTCTCTTCTTAATATCTGTCTGTCACTACGCAGGTATAGTTGTTGCTTCGTGCTGGTAGTAAAAAATATTTTGAAGCTAGTAAAAAAGGCAGTTAAAGGTAGTAAATACAACTTAAGGATCTCTGTATATACCCTGCTAAAAATGAACAGATATTTTACACTGTTAAGCTCATTTGTTCCTTAAACAAAGTTGAATTGCAGTGGACGGCATAATGATGTGATCTTTTCCTTTTTCTCACTGAAAATACATTTTTAATAGCTTTTGTCGGAAAGTAAACGCTAAATAAAATAATAATAATAAATTATTATTTGTAAAAATTATTGACAGATTAATAGATTATGAAAATAAACGTTAGCTGCAGCCCTAATTTTTTGTCATTTTAAGGTGATGATATAAAATGTTAGCCAAATGTAAACATCAGATTTTGTTTAATCTTATTTTTCAATTTTGTGCTTTTTCTTCCTTTAGGTCCTGCGTATTACCTTTCCATTCTTTCATCTGGAGAGCAGCACCAACTGCAACTTTGACTTCTTACAGATTCATGATGGGGACAGTCCCTCTGCTTACATGCTCGGAAAATACTGTGGCCAAAACAATCCGCAAGAACTTCACAGCTCCCACAATTCTCTGTACTTTTGGTTTCGCTCAGACCATTCTATTAATTCTGATGGCTTCACAATTGTTTGGGAGTCTCAGGATCCAGGTAAGTTGGGTCATTTTTTTCTGACTTTACTGTCTCATTTTTAAGACTTGAAATCTGTTTTCAAAATAATAGCTGTTGCTATTTAATAAATATGATAAGACAGAAATCTATTTGATTCCTTTAAATTTCTCTCCTCAGTGTGTGGTGGTGATCTAACTGAGTCTTATGGCAACATTAACTCACCTGGTTACCCTGGAAACTATCCCCCTGGCCGGGACTGCTACTGGAGAGTTACTGTGAATCCTGGCTTGCTTATTACTTTTGCATTTGGGACTCTAAGCATAGAACAACACCCTGACTGTAACTATGATTTTCTAGAGGTACAAACCTTTTGTACTGTCTTTTGCTAAATAAACCACATCTCTGGTTATCTCTGGGGTTTGAAGTACTAAAACAATACAAAATGTCATCCGATGGATGTATGCTTTTTGCCTAACCTAACCCATTTCTCAAATACCTTGAATGTGTGTTGCAGATTCGGGATGGCCTTCTGCCGGAAGACCCAGTTCTTGGGAAGTACTGCAATACTGCGTCGCCCCCCCCTCTGCAAACAACTGGCCCGGCTGCATGGATCCACTTTCACTCTGACTTCACAGTCTCTGACAGAGGCTTCCACATAACATACACAACATCCCCAAGTAAGTTTTATAACCTTATAATGCAATTGCTTGGTAGAGGGTAGAATTCGCTTCTCACTTAAGCTGCAGGTCCTGTGAAAGCTGTAAGATAATGGAAGGATAAATGTAATTAGACAATTTAAATTATGTACAAATTCTGTTATTGTAAGGACTAAAGTAAAAACAAAATATTAACCTTATATTTAGTTAATTTACTGTATATGTATTTTACAACAAGGTAACATACTTCCAGAGATAATACATTGTTAATATTCTGTTGATCACCATATGTCTGTACAGGTAAAAAATAAAATTAAAATGTTAGAGATTATGTACAACAAGAAGTCTTCAACATCCACTGCATGTCTCTGTGTCTCTTGCAATATTGGTTACAACCGGCTTGTTTTTCAATCAGTAAAGGGGCTGACAGTGGGCAGGGTAGCCAGATATTTCACTCATGTAAGAGTAGTGATACTTCAAAGTAACATTAATCAAGTAAACGTAAAAGGTATGCTGAAGTAAAACTATTATTTTTCAAAAAGGTTTAACAAAGAAAATGGATCTGCGTGAACTTAACTAGTTGCCACCTTTCTCACAAATACAAAAGTGTGAATGTAAACACAAGATGTCTACATTGTTACATGGATGGTTCAAAGTAGATAGCACAGTTTAGCTAAATTTTAAAAGGATAATGTGGGGCTGTGGGGAGACACTGAGTGAGAGGTGGGGGTACCTTCTGGTCAGATATACAATCCATGTTTATTTAATAAATAAAAAAAAGGTATAGAACAGTTTTAACTTCAGCTAAAAGCTCTACTTTGCTCGGCTTACTCGCAAGTCAAGTAAAAAGTAATTTTTTTAAAAAATATTTTATTTTTAATTTGCATCGATATCCTGGCACCTCTTGTTGCGGGTCTGCTTTAAAAGACACCAGAGTTTAATGTGGGTAATAATATAACTTGCGGTGGCTCCACCATGATATTGAAGATTACAGCACAAATAAGTAAGAACCCGTAGCAATGCACAGGTCATGTAGTTGATAACTACAGAAAATATGCAAAAATAGAAATACGTTGTACTGGATGCTGCTGAATACATCTGCCTGGACCAGAACCAGACCCCCGGGCAAAGCTGGAACCCAACAGACTATAAAGTGGCCATTGTTGTTGTTTTTTCGTTTGTTTTGTTTTATTCTAAGAAAATGGGGGCTTGGCAGTTTAAAAGAAAATGATTTTACCAAAATTTGGAATGAAATTTGTGTTTACCTGGGATTTCAACCACGTAGAACTGACGAACAGCCTGCCGAGGTTTAACCAGCATGTAAACATTCCAACACCTGGCAATAACACGCTGGACCGTGTCTACACCAACGTAAGGGACGCATACAGATCCTTCCCCCGCCCCCACCTCGGGCTCTCCGACCACATCTCCGTCATGCTGGTGCCTGCATACCACCCCCCGCCGCGACGCTCCAGACTCACATAGAGGACAATCACTGTGTGGCCCGGTGACGGCGACGCTGTGCTGCAGGACTGCTTCGGCTGCACAGACTGGCAGGTATTCAGGGAGGCTGCTGAGTACGAGGGGGAGCTGGACCTGGATGAGTACGCATCTGCTGTTCTGGGGTGCATCAGCAAGTGTGTGTCACCACCACCAAGACTGTGACTTGCTACCCGAACCAGAAACCCTGGCTGAATGCAGAGGTACGTTCTCTGCTGAAAGCCACGGATGCCCCTTTCAGGTCTGCTGACTCACAAGAGCTCAGGAGGGCAAGAAGAGAGCTGACTGCAGGAGTAAAGAGGGCAAAACCTGCATATACTCAGAAAATCCAGGGAGACTTTTCCTCCCAGGATCCACAGAGCTTGTGGAAGGGCATTAAGTGCATTACGGACTACAAATCCAAAGCTGTACAATGCCCCAAAAACCCTTACCTGCCTGAGGTTCTCAACAAATATGCCCGTTTTGAGAACCCTGACACCCTCCCCAGCACCAGACTCACAACTTCACCAGGAGAAGAGCCCCTCATTGTGACTCCAGCAGAAGTAAGGAGGACGCTGAGGAGGATCAACCCCCGGAAAGCTGCTTGCCCAGACAACATCCCTGGACGGGTGCTGAGAGATTGCGGAGATTAGCTCTCAGACGTGCTGGCAGACATATTCAACTTCTCCTTCATCCAGGCAGCCGTCCCCAACTGCATGAAGACCGCCACCATCATCCCGCTCGCCAAGAGCTCCGCAGTGACAGGTCTTAATGACTATCGGCCAGTAGCCCTCACATCGATAGTCACAAAGTGCCTTGAAAGACTGGTTCAGACCAACATCAAAGCCACTATAAATGTCACTGTGGATCCACACCATTATGCATATAGGAAAAATCGATCCACAGAGGACGCCATTTCCTCGGTGGTCCACACTACCCTCAGCTATTCCCTCTGCAACTGGGTCCTGGACTTCCTGACCAACAGGCCGCAGTCTGTGAGGATTCACAACATCTCCTCCCCCACCATTACCCTCAGCACTGGCTCCCCTCAGGGCTGTTTGTTTAGCGCCCTCACACTGCTCGCCTATCCATCCAGGCTGCCATATTGTGAAGTTTGCGGACGACACAGCAGTGGTTGGATACTACAGGGAGGAGGTGGAACACCTGTAGGGTTGGTGCAGAGAGAACAACCTCTGCATTAATGTAAAGAAGACCAAGGAGAGGATTGTGGACTTCAGAAGGGGAACGCAGGCCCAACTCCCCTTGCACATTGGAGGATCTGCGGTGGAAGATAAGATAAGATAAGAAAAGATAGACTTTAATCATCCCGGAGGAAATTGTTTTGCCAGGGTTACAGAGTATCAAATAATAATTAACACGACACACTCATCTCACATACAACACAGTACAGTACACAATCAACATATAACAATAACCACACTACCATTTATCCCTCCTGCAGATGGAAGAGGAATTGTACAGTTTGATTGCCACAGGTAAGAAAGACCTCCTGTGGCGTTCTTTGGTGACTCTCGGTGTTCTCAGTCTCCGGCTGAAGGTGCTCTGACAGGCCGTCAGCTAGCATGGAGGGGATGGGAGGTGTTGTCCTTGATGCTGAGCAGCTTCCTCAGCATCCTCCTCTCTGACACCTCCACCACAGACTCCAGTTCCAGTCCCAGGACAGAGCCAGCTCTCCTGATGAGCTTGTTGAGTCTGTTGGTGTAAGCCGTCCTCACCCAGCTGCCCCAGCACGCGACAGTATAGAAGATGGCGCTGGCGACCACAGAGTGTTAGAACATCTGCAGCATGGTCCTGACGTTGAAAGATCTGAGCCTCCTGAGGAAGTACAGTCTGCTCTGACCTTTTTTGTATACAGTGTGTGTGTTCTTAGACCAGTCCAGTTTATTGTCTATGTGGACTCCGAGGTATTTGTAGTCATCCACTATGTCCACAGCTGAGCCATTGATGATGACGGGGTCTGGGCGGTTCCACTGTTTCCTGAAGTCCACCACCAGCTCCTTTGTCTTCCCGACGTTAAGCTGCAGATGGTTCAGCCCACACCACTCCACGAAACTGTCCACCACACTCCTGTACTCGGCCTCCTGGTCCCTGCTGATGCAGCCCACGATGGCAGAGTCGTCTGAGAACTTCTGCAGGTGGCAGGACTGTGAGCAAAACCTGAAATCAGAGGTGTAGAGCGCGAACAGGAACGGAGACAGTACTGTCCCCTGTGGGACCCCCGTACTGCTCCGTATGATGTCTGATGTGGTGTGTTGCAGTCTTACATACTGTGGGCGGCCTGTTAGGTAGTTGTTGATCCAGGCCACCAGTGGAGCGTCCACCCGCATGTCCAGGAGTTTGTTGCTGAGGAGAGCTGATCGGATGGTGTCGAACGCACTAGAAAAGTCAAAGAACATGACTCTCACCTTGCTGCTTGCCTCCTCCAGGTCAGAGTAGACTCGGTGCAGCAGATAGATGATGGCGTCTTCCACTCCCATTCCGCTGGTACGCGAACTGCAGGGGGTCCAGTGAAGGTCCGACGATGTTACGCAGGTGCTTCAGGACGAGCCGCTCTAGTGACTTCATGACATGCGATGTCAGGGCAACCGGCCTGTAGTCACTGTGTTTGGTAGGTGTCTTCTTCATGGGCACAGGAACCAGACATGAAGTTTTCCACCGGTCGGGAACGACCCTCTGGCTCAGGCTCGAGGTGAAGATGCGATGGAAGATTCCACACAGCTGGGTGGCACATCCTCTCAGCACCTGGAGGCTGAGGCCGTCAGGACCAGCTCCCTTTCCTTGACGCAGGCGACTGAATTCTCTTCTCACCTCTTCTGCGGTGGTGGTAATGGGGGATGGCGGGGAGAGTCCCTCAGATGAAGATGGGCAGGCGGGCTGTGTTGATGCTGAAGCAGTTCAGGAGAGTTGGTGGTGTTCGGGGGGTGCAGGGTGGACGGGCGTGGTCAATGAGGTGCTAACAGCGTCGTTGGAGGAGCTGGGGGAGGGCGGTTAGAGACTGTCTCATCAAACCTGTTGAAAAACAGGTTTAGCTGGTTAGCCTCCTGTAGGTCTCCTTCCATCAGCTGGTCACCCTTTTTGCTGTGGCCAGTGATGGCTCTCATCCCACTCCACACCTCCCTCATGTTGTTCTGTTGGAGCTTGCTCTTCAGCTTCCTCCTGTAGCTATCCTTCCCCTCCTCAATCCTCACCCTCAGTTCCCTCTGTACTCTCCTCAGCTCCTCTTTGTCCCTGCTTCTGAATGCAGCCTTCTTCCTGTTTAGTACTGCCTTGATGTCCCTGGTCACCCACGGTTTGTTGTTGGGGTAATAGCGCACAGTCTTTTTGGGGATGATGTTGTTGGTGGAGAATTTAACGTAATCCGTGATGCAGTCAGTGAGGTCATTGATGTCCCCTCCCTGTGCGTCACAGAGAACATCCCAGTCTGTTACCTCAAAGCATCCCTGGAGGATCTTCTCAGCCTCCGGTGACCATTGCTGAACAGTTCTGGTGACCACCGGTTGCCTCTGGACAGCAGGGATGTAGAGTGGCTTCAGGTGCAGAATGTTGTGGTCAGCTCTGCCAAGTGGAGGTAGAGCTGTGGCACTGTATGCATCCTTAACATTAGCATAAAGCAGGTCTATTGTCTTATTGTCTTGTGGTTTTACAGTCCACAAACTGCTTGAATGTGGGTAGGGTTGAGGTGAGAGTGACATGATTAAAATCTCCAGAATCGGCGATGAAAGCGCTGGGGTGCAGGGTCTGCAGTCTGGCGGTCGAAGATGTGATGACGTCACATGCCCGCGACGCTTCTGCAGCCGGTGGAATGTAAACAATGATGACGATGGCATTGGAAAACTCACGCGGCAATTAATACGGACGCAGCCTAACTGCTAAAAGTTCGATGTCCGGTGAACACACACGCTTCACAGTTACGTTTCCCGGGTGGCACCACTTGTTATTAACCTAGACAGCGACTCCCCCTCCCCTCTTCTTGCCGCTGTCGGCGCTACTCCTGTCCCCTCGCACCAACTTAAAGCCAGGCAAACTCACCACAGAATCGGTAATGTTGTCGTGCAGCCAAGTCTCCGTGAAGCACAGCGATCCCACTCGGAAAACACTGTCCCTCCTCGTTAGCGCCGTTAGCTCGTCCATTTTATTAACAAGCGATCTGACGTTTCCCATGACGATGGAGGGGAGATACGGCCGGTATCTCCTCTTCCTCAGCCCCCGTCTCCTACCGGCTCTGCAGCCCCGGTACTTTCTCCTCAGTTCTTTTGGGATTTTGTGTTTCTCCCTGTACGTTCCGCTCCTTCGGAGATCCCTCAGCTGGTTCCTTGTGTAAACAATGTGAGCCTGTCGCTGCTTCGCCAGCTGGAAAAAAGTTATCCAGCCACCAGAAATGCAGCCAAAAACTTGCCGCGCTGCATAATTGGCTTAAATAAATAATTAGACACTAAGAATGCCATTAGAAGGCCAAAATACTCTAAAAGACAAACTAACACAGAGAACAAAGTAAACAAGTAGACAAGTAGACAAGACGACACTGAGCAACTCTGGCGGCAGCCGTCCTGAACGGCGCTCAGTTGATGAGTGCGCTCAACAGCTACAGGTACTTGGGTGTAAACCTGAGTAACAACCTCACCTGGAGCAACAACACTTCCACTCTGGTCAGGAAGACACACCAGCGCCTTTAGTTCCTCAGGAGGTTGAAAAGAGCTGGACTCGGGTGCTCAGTCCTCACCTCCTTCTACAGATGTGTGGTGGAGAGCGTCTTGTGCTCCAGCATCAACGTGTGGCATGGAAGCTGCTCTGCTGCAGACAGGAAAGCTCTGCAGAGAGTGGTGAAGGCTGCACTGAGGATTGTTGGAGTCAGCCTCCCCAGCACCACAGAAATATACACTTCCAGATTCAGGAAAAGGGACTCCCGCATCATGAAGGATCCCACACACCCAGCACACTCACTTTTTGTCCCCCTCCCCTCGGGCAGGAGGCTGCAGAGCATCAAGTGCAAAACCACCGGACTGAGAAAACAGCTTCGTTCCAGAAGCTGTAAGACTCTCAAACACACCGCACTGACACTCACAAGGACAATTACAAATTAAAAACACTTTTTCATTTTACCAGCACTGAATCACTTTAGTATATCACTTTAATATTTCACTTCTTTTAACCATCCATGCTGCTACAGCAAATTTGCACTCAGGATTTTCATTGCTGCTATGTCCGACTTCCTATATTTTGTATTTTGTATATTTTGTGTATTTATCAATCTTATTCTTTTATATTTCTTTTATATTTTATTATATTCTTCTTATCTTTTATCTATTTTACAATTGCTCTTAGGGTGTAAACTGGATTACTATTTCGTCCCACCTGATGTACCTCATGTGATGTGAATGACAATAAAATCTCCTTGAATCCTTGAATTAAATACCAGTAAAGCTACCCAGCTTATTCACATACATGTTAGTGTAGTTGTCCGAATTGCTATCAGTATGTACTTTTTTTTTCTCTTTTTAGGTGAACCTGGTTGTGGTGGTACATTCACTGACAGTGAGGGCATCCTTATATCTCCCAACTGGCCTAACAACTATGCCCACAACCGGCAGTGTATTTATTTGATCACATTGCCTGCCGGTGAGAAGGTGGCCCTAAACTTTACTAACATGGATCTCGAGAATCATAGTGGTTGCTCTTTTGACTATGTGGAGGTAAGACTGGTTTGTGACACACTAACTATTAAATATAGTATATAGTACTTTGAATAGCCTTATTCTAAATTGTAATAAGTTTTATTAAAATTCTCCACATATTCCGTTACTAAAATGGGGATAAAGGTTTTTAAAAAGTTTTACAAATTGATTGAAATATATAAAGCCAAAAATCACATTTACAAACGTATGCAGTCTCTGCTTAATACTTTGTGGCTCCACCTACAACAACATTTACAGCCTCAATTGTTTTTTAAATTGATGCCTAAAGCTTGGCAGGCCTGTCCATAGGGAGCTTTGCCCTTTCTACTTCTTTAGAACCTATCAAGCTGCATTAGGTTGGATGGGAGGAATTTCCTGTTCCCTCCACAGATGTTTAGTTGGATTCAAGTCTTTAGTCTGGCTTGGCCACTCCTGGATATTGAGAGCTTGTTTCTGAAAACACTCCATTTGAGATATTGGTCATGTTTGCCATTGTCCTTTGGAAAAATAAACTGTTGCTCCAGGGAGGTCCAAAGAGCTCTGGAGCAGATTTTCATCCAGATTCTCCCTGAGCATTCCTTTATTTATTACTGCTTTTGAAACATATCCCTATATCATGATGCTGCCACCACTATTATTAACTGTAGGGATGGTATTGCTTTGGTGATCAAGTCTTCCAAAAACATCATTCACACCAAAACATTCAATGCGTTTCTCATTAGACCAGAGTCTAGTTTATCATAGTCTCTGAGTTCTTCAGGTGCCTTTTCAAATACTCAATGGGCTGCCATGTGTTGTTTAATGTTGCAGGTTTTTCATCTGGTGACTGTTGTTGCTTGAGTCTGTCACTCTACCAAACAGCCCTGATTGGTGTAAGACATAAGATAAGATAATTGTTTATTAATCCCACAGTGGGAAAATTCTCAGGCTCACAGCAACAAAGAGAAAGCGAGGAACTCAGTACAAAAATAGCTAAACATTTAAATACATACAGCATAAACATAAAAGGTAAAGAACTAAAGAAGATTGTGTTTACAAAAAAAACCTCTTTATTGGACTTGGAAGTCTTATTTATATTACTCTGCCATGTAATATTCTTTCCTAAGTGTGTAGTGATTCAGTGTGTTAATATGTTTTCTATTATGTGTCAGTGGTCAGCTGGCAGCAGTGCTGGTTGTAGAGTCTAACAGACGCAGGTAGGAAAGACCTGTGATACCGCTCCTTCACACACTTGGGTTTAGCTGCCCAATGAAAGGTTCTTCTCTCCTCACAAAAGAACTCTGGAGCACTGATAAAGTAACCACCAGGTTCTGGATCAACTCCCTGACAAAAGCCTTTCTACTCTGATCACTTGGTTTAGATGGCTGGCGGCCTCGAGGAACAGTCCTGCTCATTATATATAAACTTTGTCCGTTTTGAATGATGGAAGCCACTGCAGAAATGTTTCATGGATCCTTCCCCAGATTTTTGCCTTAAGACACTAAGGCACCGTCAATCTTATTTTGACAAGTGTGTGTCTTTCCAAATCAGGCCAAATTCAACAGAATTTACCAAAACAGCATTTAAGCTGGAAAAAACATCTCAAGGATGATCAGTGGAAACAGTTCAAGTTTAGCTTCATGTCCAAGGCTGTAAATAAATGTGATTTCAAAATATTTGACCTATTATACAGAGTCTGAACAAATACGCATATCCCGATCAAATCAAGGTCCAGACCAAGATTGACCGTTGTCTAGGTCACATTAAATTCTTGAGTTGTTGACTTGCTATATATGGTTTTGAATCAGCACATATTTTCTTTTGAGATGAGAAGAACAATGAACACATTATTTTCAAAATATATAATATTTCAAAACAGTCTGTAAACTGTGACCCTCCGTGTGAAAACATAAGCTAACTCTACCGTGAAGGGACAAAGATATGAAAGCTATTCTATTCTATCAAATTTTGCACTCCGAATTTTCATTTCTGCTATGTCCGAAGTCCCATATTGTAGAGTCTGTGTAGTCAAAATCCTATTCTCTAATATTTCTGTATATTTTATTATATTATTCTTATTTTGTAGCTATTTAAAATTGCTCTCAGGGTGTAAACTGGACTGTGGGATTAGAATTTCGTCCCACCTCATGTACCACATGTGATGTGATGACAAATAAAATTCCTTGATTCCTTAATTCAATAATGAAAGGATAAAACGTTACCTTTGCGCATGTGCTGCTTGAGTTGCACTACCAACAGGAACACGACTGTGACACACCCAATGAAAATAAAGAATGTGTAAATGTTTATGTCATCTGAGGTGCTGTTCCTGCAGAATATTCAACATGCAAGGATTTTTGGAATGACCTTCGGTCACAATGTTAGCGCAAAAAACCTTAGAGCAGCTAACACCATTAATTAGACTCAAACTCTACACATAAGACGATGATGATTAACACATCAAAGGTTCCAAGGCAATGTTGGGTGAAACGAAGTGCACACGAGAAGATAAAGGGATCAGAGCCTGTCTCACCGGTCCAACTCCTTTGGCATTAAATCTTTAACGGTGCATCCATAAAAGAACCCTTTGTTCATTTTTCTAACAAGTTGCGGTTGCTCTTGTATTAGAAATTGACGATCTGGAGGATCTGTATACCAGGTCAACTGCAACCTATGCCTTCCAGTGGCCACACCCACAGCTGGAGTCATTGAGGTGTGCTGTGATAATTGGGATTTTTCTTTATCTTAACCCTCTTCTTTCTTTTCAGGTCCGTGATGGAAGGATGGAAACTGATCCTCTGATAGGGAAATACTGTGGGAGCACACTTCCAGCTCCAATTATCTCCTCCTCCAACTCTCTCTGGATCCGTTTTAAGTCTGACAGTTCGGTCAATCGAGCTGGTTTCAGAGCTGCCTATACTCTTGGTGAGGTTTTACACACTTTTATCTATCACACGACACATGGCATTTGTGTACTTGGTGGTATATTTCTACAACAGAGAACTTAAATACACGGCTCTTACAAACTGAGCCAAAACATGTTCAATAGAAACCTTTTTTATAAGCTTTAAAGAGGGAATGAGAAAAGAGGCTTTGGCTCAAGAATTCAATCAAAGAAGCCTTGATACTACTACATCAAGCCCCCTTTAACAAGGAAGGACTGCCGTAAAGTGTCAGTCTTCCGCCTATTAAGATAGTGCTTATGCACAGATTTTCCACCGAGCATAACATCCACCCGTCCATCCATCCATTTTCTTCCGCTTATCCAGGATCGGGTCACAGGTGCAGCAGCCTAAGTATAACTAACATATTGAAATGAAAATACACAATTCACTCTGCATTTTTTTGAGTATTGGTGTTTGAACTACTAAAATAGACAATGTTAAGCATTGTAACCGTCTCAAGTATTTGTTCTTGGTGTATCCCCGTATCTGGCAGCTCCTCATACACAGTTATCCTGATGTGATAACTTCTTTTACGCAATTTAGGAAGCAGCCATGGATGTTCTTGCACCAAAAAAGATTCTGCTCAACTTAATTTAAAATTCCAACTGTCTCTCTCTTAGTAAGTGCTGCATTTAGTCCAGATCTTTAAACATATTACATACATGTAAAAAATTTGAATTTAAACAGTTACATATTCTTCAGCACATCTTCACATTTATCAGGTTTATATGGCGCTACTGAAATGTGCCTGACAGTATTCCTACATCACCTCTGCTATGAATAAAAGTGAAGGGTATGAAATAAAGACCTGCTACAGTTTCATCAGAACTCCATTGAACTGTTGGTTTTTAACCTTATTATTAAAATTGTTTTCCTATAATTGTAAAATTGTTCTCTTTATTACTTTTTCTGGTGTCTTTCCATATTTGATTTGCATGGTTCTTAAAATTTAATATTGGTAAGTTTTCTTTATTTTGTGATAAAGTAAAGGATAATGTAATTGTAAAATTAATCAACAATTCATTTTTTATAATGTTTTTTTTTTCTTCCATTTGTTAAAAAATAGACCAAGAACAAATAACGGCAAAAAGTAATTCATAACATTTCCATAAGACACAGTATTTCTTAATAGCACTAATCCTATTGGATTCAAGTTAGGCTTTTGATGGGGTGTTCCAAAAAGTAAATATCATTTGTAAGCCAATATTTATCACTAACAGTCATTGTTTTTTTCTTCCTAGCTTGTGGCGGTACCCTTTCTGGGACAGGACAGTTGCGCTCTCCCTACCACCCAAATCCATATCCTCACAACAAAGTATGTGAGTGGGTTATTAACCAACAAGAGGGCTACGTGGTCACATTGAATTTCCTGTCTTTTGATGTCGAAGCGGGCTCCTGCAGATTTGATTTTGTTGAGGTAAAGTCCATGTAAAGATTGCACACTGTCTTACATTGTGAAACACAGAACAAATATAAGCCAGTGTGCAGCAGGGATGCATTTTTTTTTAAGCCTAGACATTGTCAACCTGAAAGGTAGTCATAGGTGTTGCGTTGTCACCTTCAAATTGTTCACCTAGTGATGGAAGTGTTTTTATGCTTACCTGTAGATACACTTCAGCAACTTTTTTTTAGCTATCCATCCATCATCTATTCCTGCTTAGCCCTAAAGGTGTGAAGAAAGATTCGATTTTCTATTTCCAAATACATGACAATTTAAACTTTTGTAAGTGTAACATTATCTGCATTTTATGGTTGTACATATCTATGTTTATGCTGGCATGTATTTGTACACATATATATATATATATATATATGTATATATATATATATATATATGTGTGTACATATATATGTATGTATGTACGTATTTACTGTATTTATTTACTGTATTTAGCCATTGATCTAATGTGAAGGGTTTGAAATTGAATCTTTTACCTCCTAGGTTACCAGTAATTTGTAGTAGTTACTCTGTTCTCATGTTACACTGGTTGGTTTTTAGTTAGGCTAGTTCTATTTAGGAACAGCACATTAATTTACTTCCTTTTCTGCTTTCTACACTCCTGTCTTTTAGCTTAATATTTTTTGTGACTCAACTTAATCCTGTTTTCTTTTTTTGCCACATTCCTTCACATTGTGAAGTGTGAAGGAATGTGGCAAAATCTGTTCTTGTTTGTGTAAGGACATTCCCTTTTGTGTTTTTTTCTTATACATATTTGCTGAGGTAATGGACGGAAGATGTCCATTGTTATTCTCTATTTTTAGGTCAGGGATGGGGCCTCGCCTAGCTCTCCCCTCCTGGGAACATTTTGTGGTGATCAGATTCCTCCTAGGCTCCAGACCACTCAGAAATCTATGTACATCCAATTCAGCACAGACTCCTCAGTCAACAACCATGGCTTTGAAGCAGCCTTTGACTCTGCAATTGAGGGTAAGAGGAATGTTCTAAATAAATATGCTCATTGGTCAGACAAAAATAATCATGTACAATGCCATTTATGTGTTAAGGGTGTTTTTAGGTAGGTTTTTAGGTGTCCAAGGCAAAATAATCTGCACTGCCCTTAGGCTTGAGTACATTTGTGCCTTCTGACTGTAGTTTATCACTGTGTTATCCCCTAATAGTGACCAGTTTACAATTTTCTAACCTATTTACTGGAACCGGTCAGCCCCCCCCCCATTGTAGAATATATTAAATAGGTATAGTTACAAAATTATAAAAACTAACATTGTTATAGAAAACTGGTCTGTTCTGTCTGCTACGTACTGAAGAGAGAACACACCAGGACTCCAGTAAGGCTACAGACTGAAACTGGAAAACAACGTAACAGTGGGTAGTTTACTTTATACAGTTTTAATCCTCATAAGTCTACTAATTAGACTGCTCATTTGTACTGTTACTATATGCATAGATGGATGGATGGATGTTGCAATATAATATAATTCAGATATCTAGAATAATTTGGACACCTACTATTTTGTCTTTAAAATTGCCTTGTGAAGAAATTTTTGCAGTTTGTCAATATACAAACCATAATTAACTTGCTTTTATGACTCGCGGGCACATCTACAGTCTTGAAGTGTTTGAAATAAGTTTGATTCCTACAATCAAACCTTTTTGTTTCGTGTACCAGGCTGCGGCGATACCCTGACTAGTCCCTCTGGCACCATTACCAGCCCTGGTCATCCAACAAACTATCCACATGGTGCCAATTGTACCTGGTACATTAGTGTTTTACCAGGCAACCTAATTCGACTCTCATTTGACTCCTTCAACCTGGAGTACCATGCCTATTGTAACTATGACTACCTTGAGGTTTACGATGGAACAGGTACAACTGGGAACAAGACTGGCAGGTACAACAAACTCACACATAAAGTAACATGATGAAAAAAAGAAAATTTCTGAAGAAAGTTAAAAAAATGAATAAATAAGTACATTTTATAATTCCTACATGACCAATTGTCTTACCCTCATCCTTCCCATTGACTTCCATTTAATTCTTTTGCATTTCATTTTCAATCTAACTTTTTTTATAAGGCATTGTCTGCATTAGCAAAACTTTGATAATAAAAAGATTTGTTTTCCTTCATATAATTTAAAGTGGAAAATGTAAGAGAAATCACATACTTTATGTGTAGCAGAACTGGTAAACATGTCACTTTGTCCTTGTAGAGGATTTTTTGTATTTCCAAAACCTATTGTTGGATTTTTATCAAACCTAACAATGTTTTGCTCACGTTATTTTGCATATCTTTTCTACAGATCTTATCTGCTGTCAGGCTAAGGTGGTTATAAGCTATTTTAGAAGGAGGCCTTAAGTATTCGCTGTTTTAAGCTTTTTGTAGATGGTTACGATTTCACCCCAGGAGTTTACTTTAGTCTCAATTACGCTACTTTGCTACTCTCTTTTTTTTCTGATTTAAAGAAATTTCTGCAATTGATTTACCCTACACTGTTTTATTTCATGATTACATGGAATGTTAAATTCAATGCAACACTAGAGCTAGGGTTAAAAAAACTGACATCAAATTTAATTTGATGTGGTTTTTGCCAGCATGGGAAATAAAGGTTTCAAGGTTAGAGGCAAGGTCTGACTAGGCCTAGTGGATTCCAGCCCTCTGAGACCATTTCTTGTTTTATACAGGCTGCTAAGTGGTAATGCTGAAAGGAATATTATGGTATTTCTAAATTCTAATAAAACATTTTTGTACAGCAACTGTTAAGTTGTGTTTGGCTGCGTTTTTTCAGGTACTGTGGACGCTCAGTGCCTCCGTCTATAACTAGTTCCGACAACCAAATGACGCTCCTGTTTGTGACTGATTCGAGTTTATCTGGGGAAGGATTCTCCGCTCATTATGTGTCCATCAATGCCAGCACAGGTAAAGTTTTCCAAAAGACGTACATTTTTGATAAATATATTTCAGTTGTCGAGTAAATGCATCAGGCCAATAAATGTATAAGTTTTATTTAAAAGTTCTATGAGAGAAATATTTCTCATTCAGTTTTGTAGTTTGGATTGATGACCTAATCATTAATCCACGAGACTTAGTCAACATTAACTAGTTTATTTAATAGCACATTTAAAATAGTGGATGTTCATTAAGTGAATAATCCGGTGAAAACAAATTAAACTCCATCCTCAAAATAAATTACCCTCCTTTGATTCATCTGTAAACACAGCAGGTAAATGCAGTTATGCTGTAATGTGCTTGTTATTTCACCATATTTACAGCACTAAAACAGTTTTGAAATCCTACTTATGTGTGCATCGACTTCCTGATGCACCGTCTTTGCACCATTATTTACAAGACCTCATGAATAGCAAAAACATGATCATCTGGATTGACAGTTTGGATGCTTTACGGCATCATGCTGCAAGCTCCCATGTATTACTGTTTATGTTGCTCAAATCTAATAGCGAGGCAAGTTTTTTTAATGGTAAGGTGCTACAATAGAAATAATAATTCAGCACTTTTGGAAACCTGTAGTAACTGAAATATTTAAAACTAACATGTTGTGTTTTAAGCTACTCTACGCTTATTTAACCAGAGTGGGAAGGTACGTATTTTGTATACTGTGTAGTGCCTAGTTCAGGTATAATAAAACAACATCAACATACTTTAATGTCGTCAGCCAGGAGCTCTAGACTTTTTCTCTATCTGAACAAGGCCTTACCAACCCCAGGTGTGGCAGATATTTTATTTCTGAAATGTGATATTATAGGAACACTGGTTTTCTGTCCTGCAGTATTATGCCAACACATTTGCCGCTCTTTTCAGATTAAATTTTTTTTAAATTAATTGGTAGTTATTTTTCTTCATTTTTAGACTGTGGTGAGAGCTTGACCACTCCCAGCGGAACCTTCACCTCTCCCAGCTATCCTAACGACTACCCCACCAGCCGAGACTGCACCTTCAGGATCATTGTTCAGCTCAATATGCAGATTTTGTTGAACTTCACCAGTTTTCAGTTGGAGGGCACTCCCCCTTTTTGTCTCTTTGACTTTGTGGAGATCAGGTAAGAAACCTGGGAAGTGAGGAGAATGTTAATCACCCAAAATACAATTGGAATCACTTAGGATTTACTCAAATATCATAACCCCTACCTGAGAAGGCACATCTACATGACCATAAAGTTCAAATGCCAGTGTGTGTGGCCATTAAAGGTCACAGGATTCTTTCAAATAAACTTTTTCTTGTTCTACAACCTCAGTCCAACTAACATATCCACTGTCCAGGGGAATAATAAAAATTTGTAGAGTCTTAAATAAAGATGATCAGATTTTATTAACATTGTCAACCTTTTACTAAGCAGTTGTTTAAAACTCCAGCTGAATGAAAAATGTTTTTTCGATAAGCCTTGCAAGATATATATACAAATAAAGAGGAGTAATGACATCTGGGGAACTTCACAGGGATGGTGGGTATGAGACATCTCCCTTGATTGGTAAGTACTGCGGTAGCCAAAGACCTCCAGTTGTGGTGTCCCATAGCAACCGTTTATGGATAAGATTCCATTCTGATGCCTCAATTACAAACCGTGGATTCATGGCCCACTGGGATGGAACACAGACAGGTAAATGCTTATTTTGTTCTTTATCTATTTCTTATTTCTACATTGTTATTGTTGATCAAAGGGCATTTTTCCCCCTTCTGATCACAACCCCTGGATGACCATTTTGCTTACCTCTGCTTGCAAGATTATTGCGTGATTGGTCAGAATCTTGTTGGTTTGTGTGTTTATGGTCCTCAGACAGGTCGTACAACTCTCAAAGCTCTTGGAGCAAAACACTGACCTCCCTCTGCTCTGTTTAGGCCCAAAGCAGAGGGTGAATGTCCCATTTATGCATTACGTCTGGTTATTTGTTTACCTGTTTATTTTTACTCATGTTAATGTAAAATAAATTTGATTTTTCCAGGTTGTCGATCAATATTTCCTCTCAACTCCTTATTTTTTCTAGTCGTTCCTACTTGCCACAATCAATGTGTTGTAAACCACATCTATTTTATCCAAATGGATTCATTCAAACTTACATCTAAATGAGAATATAACCTTACATTTGCACCTTACATATGAAAGCTAATTATAAAACTTAGAATGAGGACAACTAGTCAGGGTTTGCCTGTTATGAAAGTGTAGAAATTGAGTACTGAAATAGCTTTAACTAAACAATAAGGCTTTATAGGGACTACAACAATATCTGTAACATGAAGTTTTTGCCCTAAATATAGAATAGGTAAAACACCAATGTGATGTGCTGCATAAAATTTAAGAGTATATAAATACTGTGTAACATCTTTTTCCTCAAATCTGATTTACCTACATGGTTCACTTCTCTTATAACACAAGGTTGTGGGGGAACATTGACAACTGCTTCTGGAGGATTGTCGTCTCCCAACTATCCTTTGCCATATCATCCCAATGCTGAGTGCTACTGGAACATTAAGACCAGTCAGGGCAGCCAGCTTCAACTGTCTTTTTCCGGTTTCCACCTGGAATCCAGTTTGTCTTGTTCTTTTGATTACCTAGCTGTGAGTAGTTGAACACTTGATGCATGTCCCTTACTTTAAAGTTGTTGATCCCTTTAGTTATGTTGTACCAGGGTCAACTTGCAGCTTGAAAAGGTAGCTTTATGAACTAAATTAGATCAGCTTTTTTTTTCTAGTGTACTATGGGAGGCAATGAAACTGTTCTCGTTGGTGTATTTTCAAATCTGGCTGAGATTTTACATGGTCTGTAGAAGAGACAGTCAAGGGAGAAAACTGGAATGACATTAATGTAGTTAATGTTTGCGGGCTAAAACAAGTTTTCAGACTGGGATTGGCATTAGCAAGATCATTTACTTACCCTGTAACCTATTGCTAATTCCAAACAGCTCACAGCGCAGTACTAGGAAAGCATGCAGTAAAACAAAACAAGCAGTCAACACAGACAGAGCCTTGTCTTAACAATGGGAAAATTATGGGTGTGATTACAGTTTCATTACAGCTTCTTCCCCTGCCACATGATGATGTGGCCCGGGGTAAAGCTCTTAATGAAACCAACTCCCCAGAATGTGCACAACTAAACCAGCTGCTAAGTGACTTCCACCTTTTAATGGTAGCTTCGCTTTGAAATTCCTAAATTAAAAATTAGTTTTCCACTTTCGTTTTTACTTGTAGCTCACTTTAAGGGGTCTCGGTGTCATTAGATGTTGTACTGCTATCAAGTAGTCAGTCTAGCAATTATACTTTTTTTTCCGGTCGAACATTGTTTACGGAGAATAAAAAAGTAGGTGACATACTCAGTCATGGCAATGATGTTCTCTTTATGTAGCTGGTAAAGCATTTCAGTCTGTAGCTACTAAATATCTGGAGTATCAAACTTTACTTCTTTGGCCAAACTTGTGATCATGCTGGAAGAGGTAAATAAGTCATTATATTAGCTGTGTTGGAGCAGATATGAATCTAACTTTGCATTTCTTGACTCATACCTCACCACACCCACCATATTTTCTGTCTTATAGTCTCAATCATAACTCTAAGGTTGAGTTTAGCTGCTTTTCCCCAAAACAATTTAACAGAAACTAACATCAAGTCAGTAATTAAAAAGGATTTTCCTTCAAAGGATCTTGTATCAGTCACTATTTTGATATTCAATTAACCCCTTCATGGTTTATAGCAAAGGGCTTTAAATTCTTTAGTCTGCTTACACAGATACACTCTTGTTAATTAAAGCTCTGTAATGGAAATAATACTGTATATTTTTAAGTTTCTTACCTCTACTTTGATCTTACTTATTTTAAGGTGCATGATGGAAACAGCACCAGTGCTCCTGAACTGGCCAAATTGTGTGGCACTGAGTTACCAAGACCAATCAACTCTTCCAGCAATCAACTGTACATCAAGCTTCGCACAGACAGCAGTGTCAACACTGGGGGCTTCCTTGCAGCCTACAATACTAGTAGGCTAATAAACCCATGCTACAGTAGATTCAATGAGACGCATAGCTACATTTTATCTGTTATTAACAGACCATAATTGTTACAAAAAGTCAAACATCTGTAAAAATGCAGTACCTATAATTTGTATACATGTACCTTATAAGGCAAACAAATAATGATATAACAGCAAATCATTGGAAACAAAGTAGTTTTGCAGCATTTCTTTGTGATTTTTTTCAGACTGTCAAAACATACTCCTCTCACACCAACACCAAGGAATGATTGAGTCACTGAACTTTCCAAACAGCTACCCACACAATAGTCTGTGCAGCTGGACCATCCAGGGTAGCAGTGGAAACACAATCAACTACACCTTCACCGCATTTCAATTAGAAGACTCTTACATCTGTAACTTTGACTACATCAAGGTACAAAGTGACACACGCAATTGAACATTAGGAAAGAATCAGGCCAACTTTAAAATGATTGATTTTATTTCAATTCAACATACTGAATTACAATTGTTTTAAGCTTCCTGACCCACACCTTAAGCCTAGCCCTGAAACTAGACAGGGTGGGGCGTGCTGTGGTGGATAGCGCGACCCACATTTGTAGGCCTTGAGTCCTCGACGCGGCCGTCGCGGGTTCGACTCCCGGACTGAACAATATTTGCCGCATGTCTTCCCTCCTGTCCTTTCCCCCTTCCTGTCTGCCTACTGTCATATAAGGGACACTACAACCGCAAAAAAAACCCTGGAGGGAGAAAAAAAAACCTAAAAGGGTTTCTGCCTCATGGACAAAAGCTGACAGCTGAGGTCCACAGGAGAGAAGCTGAGAACTAAGCATTCTGCTTTTAGAAATTCTTGGAAACACCAGAAAACATGCAGTCTGAGAGTGAAGTGCTCTGTTAAGAATGTGTGGAACAATCTCATATCTGATTTAAGGTGGAGCTTGATTATTGAGTTCGTTATATGTAAAAAGAAGAATACTAAGTTGTATTTTGAATTTGTTAGGGAGCCAATAAACGGGAGGCTACAATAGGGCAGATATCTCTATGTTGAATAAAACTCCTTTAGAAGTGTTCTGCTTCAACTTATCTAGTTCTGAATAAACCAGGGAGCTAACATCTATGGCAAATTGCATTTGGTTGGAATGTTGTAATTTGGCAGAAATTAGGCCATCCCTCAAAGCCTACCTGGCCTGCTATAAGCATCAGCCCCCTGTTACAAACGCTCCAATCCCTGCACAGATTCACAGAATATCCTCCTAAACGTCCATATGATTTAAGACGGTTCTGTTCTTACAGAGCCTAGGTATAGACTAGAATTTGTAAGTATGCTCTGATCTCGTGGAAGCATTCCAACTGTTAGATCATGGCCAGCAACTGCTCGACACATCTACCAGATTTTTAAGTACTAAAATGCAAGCAGATAAAATGATGCGTCCAGGTGAGGGTAAGTCTGTGCTTGTTAGTATTTGCAGTATCAGTATAAATCTGGTCCAGAATGTTATTTATTCTATCTGCACATTTTACAATACATTAAAGTGTATTTAAAAAGAAAAATATCTTTCAAGTCTGCATATTTAAAGGCCACTGTCCAGGTGTGCTGTCCAGCTATTGTTTATGCTTACATATAATTATACCGTCACTAGATTGATCTTAGCTTCTGCAGGAGTATTGAATGGACAGGTTTAGGTCCCAGGTAATGGCTTCAGTAGATAGATGCATGTGAGCAGCGTAAACTTCACATCTCCCTAAAGATGGCATGGCAATCTCAGCTGGAATAAAATATTTTGCTGGTGGCCTGTGTAGAACTCCCGTGTTAAGCTGAACAACTTCAGCGCTGCTGAATTGTAAATTGTGCACTATAATAAAGTTTTATGGAAGAATACAAAGTGTCATCATAAAGTGAAGAATCTGTGTTATGATATAACATATTAAGACTTTTAAAACTATAATGACATCTCCTTAATCTGCAGTGCTGCATTACATTTCAAGTAACAAACAGTCTAACTTTTTAAAAGTGTTATATTTATAATGAGTGAATTGCACTTTTTTCCCATAGCTCTTCAATGGACCCAATGAGCAAGCTCCTCTGATTGGTTCTTTCTGTGGTAGTACTCCACCCCCAGCTAACAGCACAACAAGCTCAGCCCTCACCCTTGTGTTTAGAACCGACTCCTCAATATCCATGCCTGGATTTCAGATGATGTGGTATCAGAACGGTAAGAAATACCTTTTACATATAAAACACAGTCAAGCCTATAAAGTGCTGTGCTTTCTGCAAAGATTTTACTACACAGTAGTCAGAATATGAAGTGACTATTCAAGACTAAGATTATGCAAGTCCAAAAGTTGTCATAGGAATATAAAATATTGAAATGTTTCAAATATTATAATAATATTCTATAATGTAGTGAATTACTGAAAATGCTAATTATGTCTGCATTTGTGGTTTAGTTTTGTAAAATAAAGTTGGGAATTATGGCACTTAATGAGGAAACAGGAAATTATACCATTATACAATTTCAATAGTTTGAAGTGATAGAAATACAATCTACAAAAAAGTAAAAATAAAATATGTCAAATGTCTTTATGGTGATGCTGAAATAAAAACAAATTCAGCTTAAAAACTCAACTATTTTAAATGAATAAGTTTTGACATTTAAAAGAAAAATACACTGAAACTAAACAAACAGAATCAAAAAAATTAAATATTTTAGATGTATTTAACATTTAATCAGAAATCATACAAAGATTTGACAGCTATCACTTTAGTCAAATTAAAACGTACTAAGCTGCAATGCATGTCTGTCTTTTTGTGTGTCCTTGCAGGTTGTGGAGGGGATGTTAGTGGGCCCAGCGGCTCCATCAGTAGCCCAGGCTATCCAAACAAGTATCCTGAAAACAGGGAGTGTATCTGGTATATCACCACAACACCTGGAAGCAGTATTACATTGACCATCCATGAGTTTGATGTGGAGTTTCATGATAACTGTAACTATGATGTGCTAGAAGTAAGTATGGTCCAACTATTTTAAATGTCTTTAAAAAAACTAGAATGGATATGACCCAATATTCATTTTTTGAATGGTCTCCAACAGGAAATATTTCTAGAAACTGTATTCATTAATTGATGAAGTCAATCAGCAATCTTCTTTGGAGACGTATGATAGTACGTAATATTGCATGACAGAAAAATCTGGTATGTAAGTGAGAATTTGTTAGAGTAAAGGAAATGGAGGGTATGGAGTTTGCTCATTAAAGAGAACAGAGAATGTGCTTTGAGGTCACGCTTCTAAGACACTGCGTTTTTTTGTTTTGTTTTGTTGTTTTTTTAACAATGGGAAAGCCAAAAGAAATCAGCCCAGCTATCATAACTGTGGAGCTGAACAAGTTTGGTTAATCCTTTATAACAATTGGATTTGTTTGGAGGTGTTCATTTGTTCAATTGTGCCCAAGTTTTATTCCAGAATGTGTAAACTTAAGATCGCTTAAAAAACAAAGACCTTATAAAGATGGTGGTTGATGGTAGTTAGTCAATATCATATCCACAGTATCCACAGTGCAGTGTGTTTTGTACTAGGATGTCCTGTACATAGGCTGAAAGGTCACTTATCTTGGAGGAAGTCATTACTCTACTCTACTGGTGGTGGTGTAGAAGCAAAATGATGTAATGTTGATTAAAAACATGTGGATGGAGGAAGAAGTCAGGTTAACTTAACTTCGATCCTTTTGACCATACAAACTGTAAAAGTCGTGCTAAAACACTGTCATGATTGGTTAAAAGTTTTAAATTGGCCATAGCTGGAATCATAAAGGTATAACAAGAGTTCTCTTTCAAAATTAATTTCAGTATCTCACGATGGGACATGCCACCAGTGCCCTTCCCCCAAAAACTCACGATTACAACTGCTGGTCTGTCATGAAACAGCAGCATCTGCTACTGGTCACCAGACTAGGTACACGCTTTCGCCTCAATTTTAAACGAAGCATACATGGTCGCAAAGCTAGGTTCTGTCGCACCACTGGTCGACCCGGAGGATCATGAGGCCGACCTCCAGTGGCCTTCCAAACCCTACCGCATCAGACCTGCATGATGTTTGTAGAAGAGTAGCTTACCTAGCAATATGGCAGTTGCCATTTCCCAAAGTGAGATACTGAAACGAATGTTGAAAGACAACTTTGGGTTAAGGAACTCAGTCAAAGCTTTGCTGTGGCCATCTCAAAGCGCTGACCTGGATACTTGGGGAAATATAAAGGGAATGTAGATCTGAAAAGGCATCTACAAGATAGGAGGCCTAAAACTTGACTTATTTCCACCAGCTGTGTCTGGAGAAATGAGATACAACACAAGGTCTTGTTATTTTTAAATTTCTGGTTTCAACTTATATATATATATATATATATATATATATATATATATATATATATATATATATATATATATATATATATATATATATATATATATATATATATA
>JAVLVB010000561.1:134827-192113 GCA_032876305.1 Orestias chungarensis | reverse complement strand
ATATATGTATATATATATATATATATATATATATATATATATCTGCTAAATATGTTGGTTTAGTATTTATTTTAGTGGAAGTAATTTTTATGATTATTTGTTTAAAATTAGTGCAACTAAACTTTATGGACAGAGAATCTGATGCTCTGATAGTGCATTGTAAGATTGTTCCACCAGAGTACGACAAGAGAGGAGAAGAGCCATGACTGACTTTTGCAGGGCATTGGCCGTTTCAGTTGGTGCTCCTTGGAGAAACGGAGCATTCGAGAGTTGACATAAGGCTTTAAGAGGGTGTTGAGGTAGATGGGCTGTTTAAATGACGTTATTGCAAGTTTTGGCTTATTTTAAAAGGACCTCTGTAATAGGTTTTTTGCGCATTTCCATTTATCCTGTTATTGCAAGTTCCTATTTACGGCATAGACTGGATTTCTGAGACAACATTTTACAAACTGGTATTTTGCATTGCTGTAGTTGTTTCTCAAACAGTAATGTGGAAAGACTGTTAAATATGTAAGATAGTATGTGGAATAGTTCCAAGGTATAAACTACTGCTTTAATTTATGAAACAATTAATTCTGCTCTCAGATGAAAGAAACTAATCACTTGGTGAACCTTGCTTGAGGACATCCAAATATAGGAATATCAAACAGTTCAGATTCTTTTTTTTTTTTAAAGAACAATGGGCCACATTGCTCTACAGTGATCATAATAGTTGGTACCATGAATGGTGGCCCAACCAGTGACGGGTTATAACAGGAATGTATAATCAACTGTAATACAATTGCAGAATATAACTGAGTTAGCCGAATTAAACTAAACTGGATTTAAATCTATTTGAACTTGTTTCCTTACAGCTTCATCCCACCTTATACGGAAGTGCTCTTGAGCAAGGCATTTAGGGCCAACTTTCTTACTGATTTGTATGTTTTGCTTTAATGTCTGCACAAATGCAAGTAAGAGTGGCTGAATTTGGCTTTATTGTAAAACTTTTGAAGTAAATAATATGACTAAAAAAGTGCTGTATATGTTATGTCCATTTACCACTAGTCGCTAATCTCAAATACATTTAAAGAAAACAATAACGTGATTCCGCCTATGATCTGCCAGTCAGAATAATCTATGTTCAATTATTCAATCCTACATTAGGCATCTAATTGTTTTTCTCTTGTTCTAGTATGTGGAGGAGAATTGAACGCTGCCTCTGGTACCATCACCTCGCCAAATTACCCAAATTTATATCCTCACAGCAGAGTGTGTCGTTGGGAATTAGTGGTTCCACCTAACCGGAGGGTCACACTCACCATTAATGACCTGCGCCTGGAAGATTCTGGAACTTCCTGTTTGTTTGACTACATTGATGTAAGTTCTCTTTTTTTTTTTTACCAATTAGATCCTGCCTGTTTTCTCTATACTTGCCTGGTTAATTTGAAAGAAATGGTAACTATTAGAAGTTTGAAGTTTGTGATTCCAAGTTTAGCTCCTCTTCAGCATGTACCACATTTTCCTTGGGAAAGACATTGAGCCCCTCTCTGTCTATCAATCTGTAAGTGTGTTGTAACTAAGCGTGAGTGCCTCTTTAAGATGTTGTATATATGACACTTTGGTTTTACTCTACCAGATGGTTTTAAGTGAAAACCTGTGAACATATAAGCTCCGCTTAATATAATTTAAATGTAATAAGAGTGGGACTTTTGTTCAGAAGTCTGATTGCTACTTCTCTTAGGGCACACTAAGCACTACCGATTTCTTAAATAAGAAGCCCAATAGATATTCTCAGGTTAAGTACCCATAAAGAAAAGTACCGGCTCAAAATTCATAGAACTGAACTGGACTTTGCAGCTCCCCACACTGACAAACTTTATGTACAGATAAGTGAAGGTTTTAGTTATTTTGCTACAATGACAAGACAACATAATCACAAATCAGCCGTGGCAAAATAGCATTTTAGATACAGTTTAGACTTCTTTCTTCTCTAAGGCAACCATCCAAGCAGAAAAACAGAAACGTTTACATGAAACACATGTGAATCATCAATAGCCAAACAAAATTATAAGGGGGTTTAGGGCTGAGCCTGTTTGTAAAATGCTGTTCAATATAGGCCAGCACCATCTAGCCAGGAGTGTTTTGCTTGAGTCTTTTATCATTTTGAATTAAAACCAAGATACCATTTGACCAAAATGGCTTGCATGCTGACATTATAAGGACATAGTTCATGAATCGACAGTGACACAATTGACTGATGGTTTCATGATGTCTCTCAGATGATTTTTACTCAGATCAACTCCCACCCACGCATGTAGAGGGATGCATTATTCCTGCAGCCAAAGATTCATTAATGTATTTCTCCAGCGATTCTCTTTTTGGGTTTAAACAGTTTGTATAAGCAACTAGATCAGAATTTAGCACCAATAAAGTCATAATAGGGCAATATCGATGTTGATGTTGCAGTAAGGACACATGTTTGGTCCTTAATTGTTGCCTGAGTTTGAGGTGATTCTTGAGAACATCAAGAAAACAAAGGGGCAGGAAATCATTAAGGGAAGTTTGCTCTGATTGTGGGTTACCAGTAAAGTTTAAGCTTCTGGTGTCAAACGGTCATCTAACAGCTTCCTAAATATCACAGTCAAACAATGCGCTGAGATTTGAGACCATGCACAGAAAAACACAGTGACTCACACAGATCCCAGAAGATCTGAGCTATACAAGGAGCAGAATCTGAATCGGAAAATTGAGGTACAACAGGTTTGCCTGTATTTCCGAAGTAAACACATAATAATTGCTCAGAACTTTGGTTTTTCCATGTACATTGGTAAGGTAAATACTATGGAAGCAAAGGGTACTTTAAACAAATGAGTTTTTAACCTTGATTTAAAGGAACTCTGTGTTTCAACGTCTTGTTCTTAGATTAGTGGAACACAAAAAATGAATGATTCTTCCCCAGTTAGCTCCGTTTGGTTCTAATTCAGGGGATGCAGGGTAGACTTGTACCAGACATCAGCACGGTTGATTGGATTAAAGGATTTGTAATCCATTTTTAAGATCATTCATTTAGATACAGGGAGCCTGTAAAAAAGACTTTAGAACTGGAGTGATATGCTCACCAGCAGCAGTGTTCTGGATCAGCCGCAGCTGTCTGATTAACTTTTTAGAAAGAGCTGTGATGACACTATTGCAGTAATCAATTCAACTAAAGATGCCTGTGGATGATTTCTGTGCATTTACCCTGATAAAAACATTTGACAAGAGTTGAATCATTTAAATAAGATCAGATGCCATGGCTTTCAAAACTCTTAATTACAACTAAGTAAGCACAAAGACAGCATGAGTAGGAGCAGTAGTTTTTGTATAATATGGTAGAGTTGGTAGAATTCATTAATTTTCACCAGATATATGTTAATTAAGTACAGCAGTTGTGTGCAATTTAATCCTCAATTGTATCTCAACGGGCTATTAGAGTTTAAAAGAATGTACAAAGTTGACTGAAATAATATCTTTGAAAAA
The DNA here is from genome assembly GCA_032876305.1 of Orestias chungarensis. Lineage (NCBI taxonomy): Eukaryota > Metazoa > Chordata > Actinopteri > Cyprinodontiformes > Cyprinodontidae > Orestias > Orestias chungarensis. Next base: position 188,612 of record JAVLVB010000561.1, on the reverse strand, counting down.
AATACTTTGGTAAAGATGAGAAAAAGCCTGGTTAAAGCTTAAATCTGAAAATTTGAAATATGTAATGCAAAGTTATTCCGTACAATATTGTGTAGATTAAAGTTATGTTAGGAAAAACAAATACATTCTTTTAAAACTTTTCCAGATGTTCAACGGGTTGGGTGCGGATGCTCCTCGCCTACAGCGATTTTGTGGTACAGTCCCCCCGGGCACTCAGGTTGAGTCCTCTAGCAACACCATGGCTATAGTGTTCCGCACTGATGCTTCTGTATCCAGTGGCGGGTTCTCGGCTAGCTACTCCTCTGATAAGCCCGCAGGTGAGTTATATCTCATAAAAAAAACTACCAACTGAATCTGTGTTCACAGTTCAATAACTATAGAATTGGTTTAAGTCCTTTAAGCACAGAAGAGTGAATACTCCCATATTTACAATGGTTAGGGACCACAGCACCAGCTAGAGTTTGTAATTACATAAGATTCAACCTACTTCTGCTTTAAGTGAGCCTCTTTTACTCTTTCAGGAGCAGCATAGATCTCTGCTCTGACAATTCCACTGTCCATTCTATGTGTGCTGATTGGAAAAAAAATCTCACATTCAAAGGTTATAGGATCTTGGGGTTTGAATGCTTTTTAACAAGGAAACCTTCTGCTCTGTATAATCCATCTTAGCGTCAACTCCATGTCCTTTCAACTTGCAAAAATCACAGTTGTTACAGATACATAGCAATAACTGCATATTCCTAATCATAAATATTGAATAGATTTCTTTCTTTAATCTTTAATTAACTTCTACAAACAAGTCCAAGTCTAATGGATCTACGATCCAATAATGGGCGAGCTCCTGTCTGAAAAGCTGCATTGTAGTGGTCAGTATGATTAGAAAAGCTCTATGTAAGTTAAGATTTACATCTGTATTAACACGGAAAACCAGACTTCCTGATAAATTGGCAATGATCAGTTATACAGTAGCAGCTTAAGTGATGCAGTAACATTGCCAACAGGCTGTGATTAGACTAAAAATAAATGCAACACAAAGTATTTGATGTGCAGGCTATAATTTTATTGAAATAGATTACTGACTATGACAATAAAAAACGGTAACACTCGAAAAAAGAATAATCCAGAAATTATAAAGCGTCTACTCGTGGTCTAATCACCCTCAGAGATTTCTACTAAGCTTCTGCTTCTCAGCATCTACAAGGTTCTTCAGAAACAACACATTCCTGACACTGTGTACCAAGTCTTAGCAAAACAGCAAAACAAATTTTACTAACTTTGCTTCTTAGCAGGTTTAGTCGAGCAGAGTGTCTTGGGATATTAAGTTGAATCTAGTTGACATCTACCTGGTTTAAAAAAAAAAAAAAAGAAAATCTTTGAGGTGCACATGCTTTTACTCATCATGCTTTCCTCAGAAAATACATCTGAACTAAAACAGTTTGTAGTTTGAAATGTTCTTAAATATATTAACCTTTGTTTTTCACTCTTTATATGTTGATGTTTCGTCAGAATGTGGAGGAATTCTGAATGACCAAGCTGGAGGCAACTTCACTTCACCTGGCTACCAAGTGTCCAATTACAGTAACAACCAAAACTGCGAGTGGTTAATTCAGAATCCATTTCACATCAACTCTTCAATTGTAGTTCTCATTGAAAACTTGCACCTGGAAAACCATCAGACTTGTGATTTGGACTATCTTCAGTTCCGCTTAGGTGAGCTTTCTGAAAATGACTAATGACTTTATATTGCACTAGATCTTTGACAAGTGGCTTGACATTTACCATTCACCCACACTCTGTTCTGGCACCACAAAAATTCTAAATAATCATTTTAAGAATTTAAATACTGGCAAGCAAAACAAACAGTTTTACAAGGTGTGAGGCAAGATTTTTTTCTTTAGAACGACAAAACAACAATAGTTGATAAATTACATTCCAGAGTAAAGACAGCGAATGTGAACTGACTGGACGCTGTAATGTTTGATATTGTTAATCATAAGGAAGTAGTGATTTCAGAAACGCATGGCTGTGGTTGTCAAAGTGGTCAGCAGAGTATTTGGAAATAAAATTAAGCTAATAAAATTTCTTAAGACCTTTCATTTACGCTGGGCACACATAAAATACCGACCCATCTAAACTATCAGTAGTCTTAAAAATGAACCCATTTAACTGCCTTCGCAGGTTTATTTCCTTTTCTTGTATCTAACATCAGTAACTACTGACATACACACTGTATGTAAAGTCACTGCAGTTACATCCAAACAGGCTAAGACATAAATTTGTTAAAACTAGTTCATTCATTTCTTATGTTTAATGCTAATGCAGTAAATATTACCATTATCCTTAAAAAGACAAAACGCTGACTTCCTAATTTCTTTGCCTGTTTGTTTTCTTTTACTCTCCATAAACTCTTAAGGTGATGCAGATGGGGAGCTTTTAGGGAGGTTTTGTGGACAAAAACCTCCCCAGCTCCCTATTGTGGTGTTCACACCAGAGCTCTGGGTCCATTTCCGGACAGACTCTTCACAGGTAGATTTGGGTTTCAAGGCCAAGTACTCATTCTCTGGTAAGAAAGTGATGTTTTAAGTCAACTTATAGAGTTTAGCTTATTTTTTAAATAATGTAATGCCAAACTAACAACACAAACCCTGGGGATCTTAGAGATAATATTCTTCCTGCAGAATGTGGAGGCTGGCAGACAGGTGATGGCGGGTTGCTGTCTAGTCCTAATTATCCAGACATCTATCCCAGCCCGAGTCGCTGTGCTTGGCTACTGGAAGCTCCCATTGGTCATACTATCAAAGTGAGTATTTAACATGTTTAGTTGCATTTATAGAACAAAGAGAAAATCTACTCATGTTGATTAAATATGTACAGAAGCAGTACAGTACTAAAACGAACCATAGTAATATTAGCTTGTATGAAGACATACAGTAGTTACCAACCTCTGCAAACCTCAGCTCTCCTGGTACTCTTAAAAGGATGATAGCAAATTTACTGTGACAATGTTTGGAGATACAGTCAACTCTGAGAATATTGGGACACCTTCAAAAACGTCTTGTAGGTAGTTGCGTATAGAATTGTTTCAATCGTAAATGGTATAAAATTATTTAAGACATGTTACTTTTAATTAAATTTCCCTTTGGGATAAAGTATTTTAGATGGATTGATTTTGATTTGATTTGATTTACAAAGTAAAGTCAACAACATAAAGTTAAGGTATATGGTTCAATTTTTTATATTTGCCCATATTTTATTGTATTGACATAGAAGAATTCATTTTTAGGAGATCACCACACTATTACAAACCTACGGTATTAAGATCTGATGAAAGCTGATACAGATGGTCCAGATGGCCTCAGAGCATAGAGGGATGAAAAAGGGGCACAACAAACAGATTTAGTAGAACCCAGATAATGATTTCATGGTTTATTTAAGAGTCTAATTAAATTGATCTGAGTTAAATGGATGCATACCTGTGGATATATTTTAAGCCAACACCTTAAAAGCGTATTCCCTTGTGTGCCATTTTAGAAAATAATTTTGAGAAATGAGTCAAGATATCATGAGGAGAATTACTGACGTTTTAAGGTCTTATTTATCACATTTGTCCATAGCTAAACAGCATCTTGTATTTGTAATATTTCAGGGTGAACACCACTGTCTTTTGGTGCAAAATGTGAAGATCAGGCACATATATTAAATACGATAGGAACTGAACTGAGAATGAAAATAATATATGTAAATAAATAAATAACTTCTTTGTGAGTTTTACTCATAAAGGCGTAAGTGTCCTCTAAATATCTGTACTACCTTCTCTTTCTCCTGTGTTCCTTAGTTGAGTTTTACCTACTTTAGCCTGGAATCACACACCACATGCAGCTGGGACTCTGTTACAATTTTTAATGGCGGATCGCCTGGTTCTCCAATTATTGGCCAGTATTGTGGAACCACCTCTCCTGGAACCGTGCAGTCGGGCTCCAATAAACTGGCTGTAGTTTTCTTGGCTGACCATAGTGTGTCAAAAGGTGGATTCATGGCCTCCTGGTCTACCGACTCTTCTGGTATGTTCCTCCAAAATATATAATTACCTGCTTTAGTGTTCATGGGGTATACTTAATCTGCAACCCTCCCTTTTATATGCTACAATTTAAATTTTCAATCAAAGCATCCTACTGTATACTTTATGTTGTCTGTTATATATTTTTATTTACTGGATAGAAGGATGGATGGATGCAGGGATGCATGAACGGATGGGGTTTTCTAGAATAATCTACAGTAGGCCACATCAGCATCTTTGCTCTACAATTATAAAAAACAATAGGCTCTAAGTTGAGTCTTTGGCTTTATAATTTTGCAATAAGTCAGTAATTCACATGTATTATTCATCAACCTTTAAATGGTTAGTTTATTAAATATTCTTACAGACATCCTTTCAATTCATATAAAAACTATTATTTTAATCATAAATGTATATTTTTTGTGACTTGTTATTTTTTTATTTTCATGGTATAATGTTTATTTTAAAAATAGTTTTAATAGCAATAATGTTTTGCATTCCCAAGGCTGTGGAGGGGTGATCCATGCTGACACAGGAACGATTAAGTCGCCAAACTACCCCCAGAACTTTCCAGCAAACGTGGAGTGTTCTTGGAGGATCATTGCCCATGAGGGAAACCATCTAGAGATTAGTTTCAGTACCAACTTTGAGATCCCAGACAGTTCTGGTAACTGTCACAGCAGCTATATCAAGGTACAGAAGGATTTTTTCAGATCAGCTTAGTATTTACACAGAATATAATCCATTAGACTAAACAATTATTTACTGTGTGAAGAATTATGTACATTAACATAACCCATATAAAAGTGAGGAATATAATGTTACTGTTAACATTATATACCTATATTTTATTATAATTAGAACCGATCTCTCGCCATTTTATGACTGTAATTTCTAAAAGTACTTATAAAAATCTTTCTGAACCTCTGTTTTTCTACAGGTTTGGTCAGGCAGCAGTCAAAATTCTGAGGATCTGTTGGTAACAGGCTGTGGTACATCGCCCCCAGAACCAGTTGTGGCTCCATTTAACATAATTTCAAGTCGATTTCAGGCCACTGCTACCCCTGGCATAGGTTTCTCTATGTCCTTCAGCACCCGTAAGAATTTCAGTTTAATTATCTCAACTAAGTTATGTTCTGTTATAACAGCAGTACTCTACTACAGTAGGCAAATACTCCTCAAGTAGGATAGCAACAGGCCCCTATAAACACCCCCAAACAACTTTACCAGCGTCAACATTTTTACAGTTTCTTCTAGCTACAATTACAGTTCAGATGTTGTCGTTGTTTTCAATTTGCATACAAAATTTGAAAACAATTTGTTTTCAAATTTTGTATCTTAAACACTCTGGATTTAGTTGAAGTAGAGCATACAACCATCGACGGACAATAAAAGCATAATGTTTATATTAAATTGTAGGTGATGAAATACAAATTAACTAACTGAGCACTCCATTACCCTTATTTTACTTCCCTGTATTCTTTAGAAGCAGCTCAAGCAGAGCAAACTAAAGATTAACAATAACGGAGATGTTAGGTCAGAGATGAAGAAGATCACAGGTTTAAGTAAAAGGAGAATCAGAGAGATGAAGACAGACATTCTTAATTCAGGATCTTGCTCAGCTCTGCTGTCACACCCCAAATATATCTACCTCAGCCATGGGCTCCTCTGGTTCAACAAGTTTGTCTTCAGCCAAATCAAGAGATAATGCTGCTACCCATTATTTCTCTTCCACATTATTGTCTCTAAAAGTCAAGTTAAGAGGTACCTGGAGAGACTAAACCAGAATAAGACTGCAGGGCCCAATGTCAGCCTAAAGGTATTAAACGCTTGTGTAGAACAGCACTATGGGATTCTGCAGCACCTTTTCAACCAAAGCAAGTCAAAAGAAGGTTCCAGTTTTGTGCAAGACATCCTGCAATCAGTCTGCAATGACTATTGACCGGGTGCTCTGAGATCCCACATCATGAAGGTTGTTAAGAGACTCCTGTTGTCCCTCTATAGTTAGCAAAGAAGCAAATGTAAGGTCCCCTGCAGTTTGTGTATTGTCAGGGAGTTGAATAAGCCATCATAAACCTGCTTCAACAAACCCAATGTCATCTGGACAAAGCACTGTGAGGATCCTGTTCTCTGTTTTTGTCAACATTTTGTTTATGGACCCAAGCAGTGGCCGAGTAATTTGGAGAAGAGGATTTATTGATGGCGCTGAATAAGAAAATGGTTGAATGCAGCAGAACACTGCAAGCAATGGGAGACACAAAGACATGGATGTGACAGGCATGGGTTAGAAGACTTTAGCTGATGAGGATGGAAGAGATGGAGACACGGGGGAACAGAAATAATGGGGAGTGAGAATATAAGCATGATGAGCAAGGAGACGGCATGAGCAGCAGGAAATGGAGATCAGGGGGAGGGAAACCCTAACCCTAACAAAGTATAATAATACTAACTAAATAGAAAGCTAACCATAAACAAGCTCTGGGGAGGAGGGAAGACGCCCACGTTGGAGCTCCGTGTTGACCCAGGCTAGCTCCTGAGTGTAACAAAGACCGGGAGGTGAGCTGATCACAGTGGGCTCTGCAGAGTCAGGCGCCTGAGATAAACTGATCATAGCCACTTTGGTGGATTCAGGAACCAATGGCGGTTTGTCCACAGTCGCACCGGCATATTGAGGACCTCAGACCCCAGAGGAGACCGTTGAAACAGTGTCTTAAGAGAGAGACTTCGTTAGATTTTATGTAATCCAGACTGCTGCAGAAGAGCCCTCCTTCCTACAGCCATAAGCATCTACAATAGCTATTTGAACAAGATTTAATAATAAGAGTTACACCAACATTGAATTCCCATTTGGGATTATCAAAGTATTTTTTAATCCAATAAAATTTGAATATCTTAATTTATGCTTCATTTAAGCTATTTAAAACAATATATTACCATCTTACTTCTGGCTACAGTGATCTTACCAGTTTGTTATTAAGTTTGCATCAAAAAACTCTGTAAAACGTGAATTTCCCTGGCTCTCTAACGTTGTTATTAAACAAAAATAACAAAATGACCCAAAGTTTGATGTCTTTTGCTCCAAAGGATGTGGTGCAAGTTTCAGTGGTTCCAAGGGTCGAGTGGTTTCTCCAAATTTCCCAGCTGACTACCCAAACCACGCAAACTGCAACTACACTATAGATGCTGGACAACAGACAGTGATTGTCCTCAGCTTTCAGGTCTTCCAGATAGAGGGTATGTTTTTGCTACATGGTCAAAATAAAAGCCTTGATAATGAACAATTTCTTTCTTGTTGAATGTTAAACTGAAGGCTTATTTTATATTTTGTCCAGCACACTCCACCTGTGTGTATGATGGGCTCAAGATCTACAACCCAGTTACTAGTAGCACTCCCATGGCAGTTCTATGTGGTACCAACATCCCAGGTCCTTTTTCCTCGTTTGGGCCCATGTTACTTCAGTTCTACTCTGACTCTGTGATCACCAGCCGTGGCTTCATGGCAGAGTACAGTGCCATACGTAAGTAGTTAAAAAGAAGTGGCAAAAACAATATACTTTATAACAGTTATAGAAAAGTTGTAGGATTACGAAACCGAAAGGGATTTTTATCAAATACTGTTTTTTCTTTTGAGTAATTTCTTGGATGGATACTTTTTACGTTGTAGCGACTACTCTTCTCAATGCGCATATGTTGAAATCGTGCTACTCTTACTTTACTTGGTGCAGAAAGATGTTACCCTTTTTTTTCTCTAGTCTTCTTCAGATGACGTCATGAGATTTTGGTGAGCAAGGTTCATCTCTCCAAGTGTATAACTGCTGAATGACAGCCGCTATACGCTCGGAATTGGTTTGTGGCTTTAGTAGAGCATGCTGTTCCTGTAGAGGCACAGCTGGAAGGTGAATAGTGTAAGATATGAAAGCTTTCCCATGGCTTCAACCAGGGTGTGTAAAAGCTAAATGTGGGTCTCTAGCCATTTGCTTTGCCTTTCTAATCAGTTGCTTTGCAGTATCTAATGTTTTGACTGATAACTGATGTGACTGTGTATAGGATGGGTTGGAATGGGTGGTTAAATTTTTTTATGCTCCATGAGAAGTTTAACTCTTCATTTTATGACTTGGAAATGAAGCATGATCCCACACTATCTGTTGTGAATTCCCAGCCTGCAGAACAGATTTCATTCTTTCAGTTACTGTATCTGGCGCCTTGACCTTTTATACTCTGCACCTCTGGGTGTTTTGATGAGATTTTGACTTTTATTCCCTATCAGCAGATATGACAGACCTTTTACTTTGAAAACAACTGAAGATATGAAAGCTCTGGGGTGTAGAATGGAAACAGAAGCTCTTATCTGGGCCTGCTTACCTTTGCTACAAGCTTTTACCATCGGTTTTATGTCTCTGGTCATTCCTGGAAAGTTAAAGGATTTTCAGGCCAATGATTTTGTTCTTTGTATTTTTTGCGTGTTTCAGTTTTCGATTCTTTTGGAAGGATTATCTTGTTTTTCTACACTAAGATTGATTGGCCAGTACTGTCTCGTCTATCTGCTGGTTTAGTAAAATTAAATTATGTTTTGTCAGTTTATATAGCACACATATACAAAATATCATCTCAAAGTAATTTCAAGTTAATGAAAAGTAATTTCAATCCAATCATAAATTAATTCCTATTTGTAATTATTTAGTATATTAAGTTTAGTTTATTATTCAAATTAGTTTGGTTTTCAATCAAAGAAAACCAAGACAGTAAAGTTTTATTGATGACTTTGTGGCAATCCCTCATACTGAGTATGCATGTTGTGGGGAGGAACAACTCACCTTTAACAGAACCAAAACCCGTCTCAGTGCAAGGTATGACTGATTATTCAGGAGGAACAAGAGCAGTGTTTTTATTTAGCAACAGCTAATTCATCAGCTTTGCTCCTTTGTGAGCACACTATCATTTCAGAAGGCCTGGTACTGAGACTGGTGCTGATGAGAAAATAAAACGTTGACCGCTGTGGCTAATACAGTTACAGATGGTGTCAGAGCCCTGCCGCTGCTTCCTGATTTTGCTAATTAAAGAATTGTAATATTTTCAAAAAACAATGACCATTCAAAACGTACATCCAATGCATTGTAGTAAAAATGTGATGTTTGTGTTTGGCTTTAGCATGTGGTGGTTTCTACAACGGTACCTCAGGTACTGTGAGCAGTCCGGCACTATCCATTACCAACTACCACCACAACATTAACTGCACCTACCATATCAGCGTCCAAGGAGTGTTGGATCTTAAGTAAGAATTTAGGTCTAAATGTGATCGTATGAAATAACAAAACTCAAATGATTAATAAGTAAATTACCTTAGGCAAATAATGTCTGTATTGTGAAGGGAGTATATTTTTTACTTTCACCTTTTTTGTCTTCTGTCTTTTTAGGTTCAATACCTTCAGTTTAGAAGCTTCTTCTTCATGTCGCTTTGACTATGTGGCTGTGTACGATGGGCTTGACACCTTGGCACCCTTACTGGGAAGGTTTTGTGGTACCGTGGTCCCACCTGACATACGGTCCACTACCAATAATTTGTTCATTGTCTTCAGAACAGATGCCACTGTTAGTGGTGTTGGCTGGAGAGCTACTTACAGTCAAACGCTTGGTGAGTAAACTTTAGAGTTAGTATGATGTGTTTATACAAAATAGGAATTACAAGAGACTGGCACAACTGGTAGAGTAGTTGTCTTGCAATCGAGCAGTTTGCAGGTTCAATTCCAGCTGCCCGTGTCATGTCAATGTAACCCTGGGCCAGGAACTTAGCTCCTCCAGTACAAGTATCTGTCCTCAATGTGGCTTCATTGTAAATTGCTTTATTTGGTCGGTTTGATTAGAAAAGGGGCTTTATATGAGGTCCATTTATTTAAGTACTCTTTTTTTCACAGTAAAAAGTTGAATCGGAGCTAAAATTTCTTGTTTAAGTTCAATGCCAGAAAGACTGACTGGCCACAACAAAACCTTGAACAAGTCTCCCTCGGCACATTTTAAGTTATTTACAGATTCTGAAAGTGGATTCTAAGCTTTCCAATGACGTCAAACACAGAAAACTTGAACGTTCACATTCTTCAAACAGATTTAGGAAAGAAAATGGCTTTAAAGTTTAGAATAATTATCCCAAAACAAAGCAGATCAGTAAACTTGTGCATTAACAATCTCTGTTTATGTACATTACTTTCAAATTTGCCTGTCCCCCAGTATTGAATATATTATGTTAGAACAGGGGTGACCAACTCCTTCTCCTATCAAGACATTTGTCATTTTATGAACATCAATGTCTTCAAACTGATGAAACTACCCATTAGCAAACTCTTAATATAGTAAAAAAAATAGCTGTCTCTCCTTTTGAGGAATACTTCTTAAAAGGAAAACATTTTTAATAACTTGTTACATTGATGCAATTTCATTGAAAATCATTTCAAAATGGTAATAAACAATAGCTGTTGACATGTTTCCTGAGCAAACAATTTGTAATAAGCAACTCTTATTCATTTTAGTCCGGTTGTTAACGGTAAAGATCCGCTTAAAAGAATCAGGGCGTTCGTGAACTTCACATCACTGACCTGGAATTCAAGGGACAGATTCTAATATATATTATCATATTATAAAAGGTTCAACCAAATTTTCTTTCACCAGAACCTGGCTCAGCTCAAGTGGCCATCTGCCGCAGCTAAGGAAAGCAGGAAGGAACTGATGGCATTTATCAATTATTAAATTGTGCATTTCTACAGGTCCAGCGCAAGGATGTGGGGGCTACCTCTCAGCACCGATGGGCATGTTAGGCTCACCAGACCCGAACCTGGATGGACGTTATGAGCCCAGAATGAACTGTATATGGACGATCGAGATGCCAGTGAACAGCGCTATAAATCTCACCTTCAGCTCATTTGACCTTGAGAGCTCCTCTACCTGTCGCTTTGACTATGTCAAAGTAAAGATCTCTTATTTGAGTTTCACAAACCATGGTGGATTAAAATGCATAGTTAACCTCAAAATGATTCCAACTCCTGGCGGATTTAGAGCTTATTAAATATTTTTTTATATTTTTCGTCTGAAATCAAATAATATTTTTTGGACAGAGTCCTGGCATTAATCTGATCCAGATTGTGTGGAGAGGGAAAAAAAGTTATACCATGGTAACTAGGCATTCCCTTTGATTACTGTAATGTAATTTAAGACTTTTCCATTTATTATTGGGAATAACATGAATCTTTTTGAAAAATACAATCCTAATTATTCCTTTTAAATTGTTGTTTTAGGTTTGAGAGAGCTCTGCCTCAGTGTTTCTTATAAATAAATAATTAAATTGTTTCTAAATCTACCAGGGATATGAATAGCTGTTACTCAGTTTCACTAGAAAAATACTTTTCAAATGCCGTTTTTTGTTCTTGTATTTCTACACTCTAACCACCTTTTTTACCAAAATGACGATAACATATGTTTGATGTTATGCAGACTGATAATGTTCTGATAATGTTTTGATCGAGTGTATGTCCACCAGATATACGATGGAGACAACATGAACTTTCCTTTAGTTGGGACTTATTGTGGAGGATCCATTCCTGCTTACTTTTTGTCAAGTGGAAACTTCTTGACGATTCACTTTGTCACAGACAATTCAGTACAGAAACAGGGATTTAATGCCACCTACCTAGCAGTACCAAGTGAGAACATCTCTTTTCTCTCCACTGTTACACATCTGACGCCTTGAAAAAAGTTGACCTTTTTAGTGGCAGAAGCGTTATCTCACATTAAAAGCAGCAATGTTTATTATAAGATCTTTGTTTTGGTTGGGAAATAAAAACCAATTTAGAGAAAGAGCTGTTTGATTAATTGTAATTGAAGTAACGGCATTGAGTTTGTTTCTGTAATAATAAATTTATTGATGTTTATCTGTGTAACAACCCCTACATGTATTTATCTGTCTCTACTTAGTGCTTTGTGGTGGGACTCTGAATGCTACGGCTGCAAAACAGAGCCTGACCTCACCATCCTTCCCCGGCAGTTATCCACCGTACACCTCCTGCCGTTGGATCCTTGACGCTCCACCACAACAGATGATTAAAGTGTCAATCGAGACATTTGTCCTGAACCCAAGCCAAAGTTGCTCAACTAACTACCTGGAGATCAATGATTATCCTTTGGTTAGTATAGAGAAGAGCTAGACCTAAATTAGCTGAACAAAAGAAAATTAATATTTGTTTTTTATACAAAGAAATTAGAATAAGTACAGTAATAAACAAACACATAAAGCATAAACCAAAATTCCTATTTTTACAAATATCTATTACAAAATAAAATAATTTAAAAAATTACTGTATTTTTTAAATCCTCTGTTTAACTTTCAGGCTCACTTGGAAGCACTGTTCTAAACAAATCATTAGCCACGTTAATGAGAACAAACTGCTATACATCCATTTTGCTAAAACTGTGCAAGCAGAGATGGAGCTGCTAATTGTGTCAATATAACTAGTAGAACCCAGAAATTATTGTAATATTATTTTAGTCAGGAAAACATTAACACACAGCCATGTAGGTTTGGGTGTTTTCCTTGTACTATTTTTGTCAGACATCCTAACATTCATCCAAATTTCCAGGCTCAGAGTTACTGGTTGCAACATCAGTGGAGAGCATTGTTTTTTTTTTTAACCAGACCTGATAATCTCTCAATGCCTTTTCCACATATCTTGAGACTGTGTAGGAACCATCCATATCATTCAAACTACATGTTACTTTATATTTTCATTCTAAATTGTGCTATATGTATTTTACTGGCAGTTTTTAAACCAGCAGCCTGTTCTAAACCTTCACTTCTGGGTTATTGCACTTTCCAACTCAACCAAGCTTTCTGTGTTTGCAGGGAGACTATGGACAGTCCCACAAGTTCTGTGGATCAGATGGGCATCCTCCAGACTTTTACAGTAACGGCCGGACAGTCCTTATCTACTTCAAATCCGATGCCTTCCTGCCAGGAAATGGCCTTAGTTTCAGCTTTGAAATTGCCAGTGGGTATCAAAACCAAAATGAGGAGTACTTAAGCTGTGTTTCAGTTAAAACTTTAATGGCACATCTTTACAGGGTACTTGAGTGTTTAGTGAGTCAATTTCTTTTGGGTAAACATGGACTATATTCTGTTATATTTAAAAAAAACATGTGTTTTAAATTGAGTTACTCCATTGGATGTGAATTATGGTTTTCATTCTTTTTTCTCTCTCTTTAGTACATTAATCAAAACATCTTGATGATAATGCAAACTATTTCCGATGTAACTATGATTTTGTGCTCTGAACTTCTTCCTTGGTTTTCAGATTGTAGTCGACTATATGAAGAGGAATATGGGTACCTCAGAAGTCCGGGATGGCCTGACATCTATCCACATAACATTGATTGTGTCATAATCTTGAAGGCCCCACAAAACAACTCTATTTCTTTATTCTTTAACAACTTTGACGTGGAGAGTCATAGCAGCTGTGGTTTTGACTACCTGGAGGTAAACATTTTCCAAAACTGTATGCAAGAGTGGGAATAGATTATCTTGTTTCACCATGGAGTGAACTAACTCAGTAAGCCAGTGTCATCACTTTAGTTTAATGTTGTTTTTTTATTTACTGTAGGATATAAAGATTTAAAAACAGCTATTGCACGCATCTGAGACCAATGTGAATTAAAGCATTACATTATATTGGTATATATTACAGCTAGACAGAAAACAATGTAACAATTATTCCCTCTAGTTTTGGACGCCGTGCAAGGTTGTACTTTAAAATCTTTTGGATGATACTGCTAGACACATTTTTATAGAGGAGCGGAAAAAGCAAACGAGGTGGATTAGCAGTATTTTCCTAAACTGATGGTGTCATCCAGGAAATCACACTATAGGGTATAGCCTTTACTGCCCTGCTATTAACTAGCTATTAACATGTCAGAGGCTTCTTCAGATTTCTTGCAAGATGATCACCAAAAAATAAAACACTGACCACTCTTTCAATATAAGGGAACTCAATTGAAGATTTAGGTACATCAATAATCTTGGGTTTGTATTTTTTGCACTGTCGGCTTAAAGGAGGGTCTTCCAGTCTAAGATTAGTTCACAAACCTTATCACAAAAGTAAAAAGGCTGTTGTTTTTAAATAACATCACTGAAAACAACTTTGTGTCTCGAACAATGGACTCAAATGTACACAAGTATGTCTCCATCACATAGACTTTTTGGAAATGCTTGAATGGTGATCTGTTGTGAAGAAGCTCTATTGTTCACCTACAGAAGTTCAATGCTGATGTGAGCAACTTCAGAAGAGTTATGATTACAAAGAATTATACCTTAACCTGAAGGACTTATAATTTTAGATATCGGTTTTTCATCATTAAAAGTCTGTTTTGGTAATATTTCCCTAATTAGGAATTAGGACCTGGTCGCATTTGTTGAAAGGTCATTTACTGATATTTTTGTTGTATTGTCAGCAGCTATACATGTTGGCAGAGCTGTAAACCCATTGCCTTTAGTTCTTGGATCTTTGCACAAGATAGGAGGGTACATATAGCACATCTATCTCCATCATTAACCCTATTTCTATAAAGTCTGTTTTTTTCAATATGATCATTGTGTATCTAATGTGCTGATGGGACTGACATGCACCATGTGTCCAAACAAACTGCCACTTTTGTGGTTGTGGGTAAAAAACAAGAGTGTAACTGGAGTCTCAAGTGGATCTAAAAAAAATATTTTATGACTTGAAAAAGGAATGTTAGACATGTTTCAATGGATGAGAATGAAATATTGAGAATGTTGTCATCGTGAACTGTGGGTGAAAAAAAGTTCCTGTTTAAAAACCAGTAGAAATATTTGTACAAACATATAAATTGAAATAGAGATCAAACAACTTTTCTAGAGAAGAACTTGCATGCCGGTCCAACGGAAACCTTTTGTGGGCCTAAACTGAGTGAGGAAATCCAGATAGAAGAAATAGTGGGTCAAAACATAATTCCTTTGCACATCACAATCGATGTAAACATAAGGCACACAAAGGAGTAGTACATGTCTAAACATCTCAATGCTCCTCCACTTACATATTTAAAAACATATATATGTGCAACACTGTAAGAGAATAACATACAGGAGAAAACAGTGACTCTGTATAATGTGTTTAAAGTTTAAAAGTTTCATGTCAAAACAGCTCATACTCACAGAAGCACAGAAGAATGTAGTCAGATGAAAAGCTTCTGGAAAGTTTGGCCAAAACACAGCATATAAAAGAATGAGATGCAAAATTCTGTGAATCTGTAACCAAGACAACTAAAGAGGAAGTAAATCCATGCTATGATTGTATCTTGTGGATTATGTGATTTATGAAAAGGTCCTAAAACAGTAAAGTTTTTATTCAATTCATGTTATGATCAAAACACTTAGTAACACTAAGCTGAATACAACCTGTACACTTTCTGGACATATGTAGAAATTATTATTTTTTTTTCCTGTAGAATCTCTCTGACAAATGTATCTGTGTGTCCTTCCTCCTAACCCTTTTATTGAATGTCAACTTTTTGTGCTGTTACCCAGATCCGTAATGGAAGCACTGCAGACTCACAGCTCATTGGTAGGTTCTGTGGTCAAACACTGCCTAGCCCCATTTTCCCACAACACAACCAGCTGTACCTACACTTCAAGAGTGACTTCTCCACCGCCAGAGATGGATTCGATGCCACATGGACATCGTCTCCACATGGTCAGGTTCAAATTTACAAAAACTAGTTCGGGTGTCAGGTTCCCTCCCAGGTTTTCATACTTTGTGTCTGTCATAGGTGATGTTGCTTTTGGGTTTATATGTATCGTTTTTGTTTTTTTACAAAAGATAGTGAACATTGTGCCTTGACTGAATAAACAACCATGATTTACATTTAGTTATCTATTTTGTTCTTCATTGAAAAAAAAATCTTGTTTCTAATTATCAGTTATGATTCCTCGGTTGAACAATTGATTGTAATAAAATTTGGCTCTTTGTTTCCTTTCAGGGTGTGGTGGTGTTCTTTATGGAGACCATGGCTCTTTCTCAAGCCCTAACTACCCAGGAAGTTACCCAAACAGTACTCAGTGTGAATGGAGCATTAAGGCACCTCGAGGTCGGGTTGTCACCATAACCTTTGCACAGTTTAGTATTGATGACCCAGGAAATTGTCAAAGCAATTTCTTGAAGTTATATGATGGCCCAGATACCTCCTCACCGCCCGTTGGACCTTACTGTGGAGTGGTATGTAACTCAAAAAAAACATATGAAGTAATTAGAAACATATGAATACTAAAACTGACAGTTTTGATAGGCATCAGTGTGCAGAGTGTCTGAAACAGCTTCAGACATCAGGAACAGTAACCCAAAAAAACATGTCTGCTATTATGACTAAAACAATGTAAGCAGGAATAAACTTAATGTGATAAATCCAATTATTCTCTCAACAATAAAAAAGACTAAATGTTTCAAAATGTTACATTTTAGTCCTTTTACCACACCACTCTCTGTTTCATGTTTGTTTTAGGAAACCAACATTGCTCCATTCACCGCCTCCTCCAACAATGTTTATATTGTTCTCCAAGGCCAGTATTCCACCCTGCCATCAGGCTTCAGACTCACTTGGAGCAGCTGAAAGAAAACTATTCTTGTATGTTTTTTTCTTGTATGTTTTGACATAAACGCAATAGAAATATTAATCATATTTAAAGCAAACAGATGATGAAAATGTTTATATTATTTCAATGTAATGAAGCATCTTAATAAAATGATTGAAATGTTATTTAAGTGTTACTGTCATTCATTTATTATTGAAAGAAAGCTAGGTGGTTGGGTTGGAATCAGATTCACGCCAGACCTTTTAAGATGATTTACATTTTATAACTCATAGATTTTTAGAAATGTTCAGACAGGATTGTAGTAAATATTGTTTTATGTAGTAATCTATCCCATTTTAGTCCATTATCAAGAGCATGATAACAGGAACGGCACATTTTGACTGAAGCCAGGTGAATAAACAACATTAAAAACCTATATTTAGTCTATTTCAATTGTTACATGAATGTCAAAATGTACTTAGAATTACACCATCCATATTTCAATTAAATTCAAATCTACTGATTTATCACATACAGTTGGGTGGGTAAACTTTTCCTGTAGCTCATACCAGCCAAGTAGATTTCTCAATGGTGAAATAGGAAGGAAGGAGTATGTAACGAAACCTCTAACAGAAAACTGCTGCTGTACGACACTCCCATTACTGTCATGCCATGCTAACAGCTCAAATTTTTATCAGCAGAGAAGATATTCAATATTAACATGTCCAGGATTACACCAGCTGTTGTAGGCAAGTACACCCTCACTAGGAAAATGGGAGAAACTTTTTCTTTCATTTCTCCTTTCAAATGGTTTCTGAAGTGTTGGAGCCTCAATTTTCTAAAATTTTCTCTTGGTGAATGCCCACAATGCTCTTGTCTGGTGAACTTAAGCCACACACAGCTAAGACTTGGTCTTCTCTCTACAATGTATCCCACTTAAAAGCAACAGAGATTAAGTAGTAGTCATTTCACAATGCTGATCCATAGCTGTTAAAAACCTCTTCTTGCATTTCGAAAGAACAATAAATATTTTGATTATTTACAGACTTTTGAAGAAAAACCACGAAAAACACTGAAATTTAAAAGGATCAAACCCAGCCACAATGCTGACAACAATATTTTTTTTATTCAACAGCAAAGAAAAGAAATCTGAGGATAAAGTTATTCCCAAAAATCTGAAAAACTGCTAGTGATCAGGAAATGTCTTTCAAGTCCGTATAAAACTGGTCTGTAAGATTTCCTTCTTTCACCTTAGGAATATAGCAAACATTTGAAATGTTCTCTCTAGGATAGATGCTGAAAAACTAGTCCATGCATTTGTTACTTCAAGGCTGGACTATTGTAACTCTTTATTAGCAGGAAGTTCACAAAATGCAATTAAAAGTCTACAGTTGGTCCAAAATGCTGCAGCAAGACTTCTGATGAAACTTAAAAAGAGAGATCATATCTCCGCAATTTTAGCTTCCCTACATTGGCTCCCTGTCAAACTTAGAATAGATTTTAAGATTCTTCTTTTGACATATAAAGCCCTCACTAATAAAGCTCCATCGTATATCAGAGATCTGATTACTCCTTATGTCCCTAACAGAGCACTTCGCTCTCAGACTGCAGGTTTACTGGAGGTTCCTAGAATCTCTAAAAGCACAATGGGAGGCAGATCTTTCAGTTATCAGGCTCCTCTCCTGAACCAGCTTCCAGCTTTAGTCTGTGAGGCAGACACCCTGTCTAGTTTCAAATCTAGGCTTAAAACCTTCCTGTTTGATAAAGTTTATAGTTAGGAAGAGGTAGAGAAGACAGCCTAATCCGGTTGGGGGGGAACTCAGTCTTGACAGACGGTTCTCCTTTGCTCTACCTTCTTCATGTCTCACTCTATAGGGTTAAGTTATTTAAGTTTTTCTATAGTTCTGCTGCTATAGGCTTAGACTGCTGGAGGACAATCTTACCACTTCTCTCTCTGCTACTTTCTTTCTTTGTCCGATCTGCTTAGTTATCGTTATTTCAATCTTGTTAGCCTTTTGTTTTCTCTTAGTGTTCTTCTCTCCATAGTAACCACACCTGGTCTGGCGTCCTGTTTGCTGAGTCAGCTTCTTGGAGGAGAACATTGGCTGAGATGCTTCCAGTGACGCTCTACAACTGCTGCTATAAACTCTATTATCTCAGTATCCTGTGCATCTAATTTAGTTTTCTGTCTTTTCAAACCCCCGGTCGGTCGTGGCAGATGGCTGCTTGTACTGAGCCTGGTTCTGCTGGAGGTTTCTTCCTGTTAAAGGGGAGTTTTTGCTCTCCACTGTCGCTACATGCATGCTCAGTATGAGGGATTGCTGTAAAGTCAACGACAACACAAGCCATTGTTTTGGTCTGCTGATTCCAGAGGAGTGAATGCTGCAAGTCAATGACTCGATGCAATCTGCTGGGGTTCCTGGAAACTTTTCAAATTGATTTGTTTATGATGTATCTTTGATTTAGATTGATTTTCTTGTAAAGTGCCTTGAGATGACATCTGTTGTAGATTGGCGACATAAATAAACTGATTATTGATTCTTAATGAAGATTTTGAGCAATCTAAAGCCCTAATCGCACTGGATTTTTATTACGTGGGAACGTTTGTTAACTTTTAATACTTGCGGAGGATTCCTGTATTGTAATGTAAAGGTTCCACCACAGTTAAGATAATATTTTGCCAAACACAGACGTCCGATGATAATGGTCCCGTGCGAGTCTGCATCTCAGTGATTGGGTGATTTTACAAGTTTTTCCGGGCGGAGTGATGGAGGCTGTGGTTAAAATTACAAACACCAGTTTTGGAACTATTCTAAATCCAAAATTAAGTGTCTCTTGCCAAAATATCTGGAGACTTATCCGTAGATAAAGATCCACCTCAGGTCCTCAATTTTGAAGGACAACAATGTGGATGCAGCAGTAAGCAACAATTCTGATAATATTATTAAGATATGTATTAGATACATTAGTCTGAGAGCGAACTGATCATTTCAGAGTATATGGTGTAATTAGATCTCTACAATGTACAATGGAGCTTGATTATTGAGGGCTTTATATATAAAGAAGGAGAATCATAATAATATATATAAATGGACGATTGAGAGATCTGCAGCAGTGATGTCAGGCTAAACTGAGGCAGTGGACGATGGCTCTGCTGTCTTGAGAAAGGGCTTGTTTTCTCTGTAAACCACTGCAGACACTGTTTATTCTTCTCAGAGGTAAATTCAATTTAGCTAATTTCCTTCTCAGAAGAGCACATGATACTCTTGTGATTTTAGCCTATTGAATCCTTTTATGTTACTAAGTCACACTGAGTGGAAGCAGGCTTAGGAACTGTTGCAGCTTGGAGTAGAATGCATCTTAGCTATTTGGTCTTTACAGCTCTACTGGGAATTGGGTCATATTATAGTTGTCATGCTGGACCTCTTCATGCACAGTGCAAGGTGGACTGGTAAGATAATTTTTTTTGTACATATTCTTAATTGTTTTTCTCAATATGTTTTGTATTTCAGAAACTTGGAAACACTTTCCATTCTTGGCCTTTGGTAACCTAAAAAGAGAGTATTTCATGTTTCTACTTAGAATATTATTATTGGACTTTGTGATGCGTTAGCTAAGAAGAATGTATTCTACTATTTTTCTATTTATAATGCATTTTTTGCATTGTGCCATTTGTGAACTGGCGCTACATAAATCAACTTAATTAAATTGGTGGATTGCTTCAAAGATGATTTTGAATTTACCACAGTTTTACTCGATTTAAGCTATATAACGTTTTAAGGATCTAGGGAGATCATTTTGAGCTAGATGGCAAAGGCTGTGAAAACATACATGGATTTCATCTTTTGTTTGCTATTTTTAATAAATTAGCAAAACAACTGGCCAAATTTTCACATTGTCATCATGGGTTATTTGTCTTTAGGAGAAGCAAGATTATGTTTAACCTAAAATGATTTTAAACAGGACTGTACAATAACAAAATGTGGGAAAATGTAACTGCTGACAATAATTTAATTCTAAGTACATCAACACATACAGATTTCTGGCCTGATCTGCACTTACTTGTTCTAGTAGCTGTGTGCTGACTGTCGATCGACCCTTTTTCGATCCAAAATAATCTCTTCAGTTTTGTTTGTATTAAGCTGAAGAAAGCTACAGCACATCCACTGCGATTTGCTCCATTCATCGTCACCTGGTGGCATTGAAATGCTGCGTGTCATATATTAATGAGTTATATTAATTAAACTGTTTACTGGAAATATTTTAAGCTAGCGGGAGCCTGTAGACACCAAATATAAGGTGCCCCAAAGTTGTGGTACCCTATATGTGGTTTCTCCCTTCTCAATGAAACGTTACTAGTTAACATAAAAATTTTCCTTCAGTAGCAAGACTAAAACCAAATAAACTCTCCAGTCGCTTTTATAATATATAATTTTCAACAGAGTTGTAAGCTCCACTGAAGTTCATATACGTCATTGAACACTTTGAAAAAGGCAACCTTAGTATTGTGTTGAGCAAAGAAGCCGATGTGACTACTGAAACAGCTTTTTCCGTAATCTCACCAATGAATGGAAAGTGGAAGATTAAGTTGTACATTTTCAATAGGAGAAAAAATCTAATGGACTAAAAGCAATAGAATTCCTTAATAATTTGATGTACTACACAATCATATGGTAAGAGCAGTAATGTATTAATCGTATGCTCTTATTTTTTGCAGGTATTTTGGTATTCCGTGTAGAGTGGTTTATGAATCACTGGTTTCACAAATTAAGAAATGGACAGCTATGTCTGGGTGCACGGCAGGGGGACAGAAGTGCCTGTACAAGGTATGCTACTTTCTGCGCGTGACACACTGTGTAGAGCTTTTATTAAGCAGAACTCCAGGAAACTGGAGATGAAATGGCAATCTTCACTTCCAGATGAGTCCTATTCATCCTGGAAAAACAGTCTGCTTCTATATAAAAGGACCCTTCGCCAAGCTAAATCTATATATCTTACATTACAGGAGAATAAGAACAATCCTAGGTTTCTTTTTAATACAGTTGCCAAACTTACAAGAAATGAAACCTCTGTTGTGCCATCCAATTCTCCAGCTCTTAGCTGTAATGACTTTATGGAACTATTTATTGATAAAATTGATTCAATTAAAACTAAAATTGATGTCATCCTACCAAACATAACTACTACCTCAGTAAGCAATGAGGCACTGAATGTAGCTCTGGAGCCTGATCTATGTTTGTGTTTTGATCCAGTTGAGCCTACTGAGCTTTCAAAACATTTTATCTTCATCTAAGCCTTCAACTAGTATGTTGGACCCAATCCCAACCAAATTGTTTAGAAAACTATTCACTTTGATAATTACCACCATTTTGGAGATGATTCATTTGTCATTAGTGAATGGTTATGTACCAGAGGCTCTTACGGTAGCTGTAATAAAACCCCTACTTAAGAAACTTTCTTTTTACCAAGAAGACTTAATAAATTACAGACCCATGTCAAATCTTATCTTTTTATCTAAAATCCTTGAAAAACTGTTTATTATTAGTGTTTATCTCTAAAAGTAAGATATTCTCTATTTTATGAGACTATAATTTTGGTAATAAAAGTGCATTAAACCATTATTCTACTGTGTCTGTGTATAGCTTCAGTCAGCCTCTGTCCATTTTATTACTGCTAAGCACACCAGTCCTTTTAGGAGGTATGTGGAGGACATCAACTTCAGACTGGTCTCGCATCACTTCTTCACATCTTGTCATGTTTCAGTAAGTTTTCAAACCGCAATTCTCAACCTTGACTGTCTATCTATGTATCTATCTATCTATCTATCTATCTATCTATCTATCTATCTATCTATCTATCTATGTATCTATCTATCTATCTATCTATCTATCTATCTATCTATCTTTCTGTCTGTCTGTCTGTCTGTCTGTCTGTCTGTCTGTCTTTCTTTCTTTCTTCATATAAATAGATCTTATCTGAGATTTCATCAGATTAAAGCAGAAAAATTCAAAGGTCATCTTCATAACAAAAATGATCCTTTCAATTCTTGTTGTTTAGTGAGTAGGTAAAAAACAATAAATTATCAGATATCTGCTATAGCAACACATAGGGGGCAGTGCAGCAATGTATTGCCTTCATGTAATGCCTGGAGGTACATGGTATTTTTCACCTATTAAATTAATGCAGCCCGAACTGTAGCGTGCACCCCCAGAATACATATATCAAAACATGATGATCGATCTCGTTATCTGTATTATTTTTCTCTACAGATTAAGCTACCACGGTGGTGTAAATCACAAAAATAAAGCCCATTGCAAACAAATAGAGTGAAATCCTCAAAACCACCCAATTTATGAACCTTTCATCATACTTTAACTGAAAAGGCCATTTAATTCTTGGATTTTAGAAATCTCCATTGTCCGTTCACAACATAAGACGGTACATTGAGGGTGTCGAAGACAAAGCATAAGCAAAGGTGACTATGGTTTTTTCAGTAGCAGCTCCCAAGCTATGGAATGAACTTACATTAGCCTCTTAAGTTTCTGACTTTAAATTCCTTCTTAAGACCCTCTTCTTCTTCTTGGCTTTCAGCAGAATCTGAGATGTCTGACTTTGTCTAAATGTGATTTATTTTACTTACTTATTTAATCTTATTTCATTATAACTTTTATTGTTTTATGATTGATAATTTTGTGTACTATCATTGTGTAAGGCACTGTGGTCTTGTTGGTGTGTGAAGTGCTTGTAAATAAAATTGGTATGATATGGTAGTGATATCGGCAACAATTTTTTTCACAACTTGCCTCTAAACAACTCAAACTTTGAGAAAAATTACCAAATCTTCAGTGATGTCATCATCAGCCAGAGTGGGAGACAACAGCTGGTATGTCTGTGTTTACCAGGTTTCCAATGTACTCGTTGTATTACTGATTTTCTCTTAACACTGGGATCCTTGCTTCTCACCACTTCACTGCGTCAATTATTCAGCAGTCTTCTGTGATCCTATAAGTTCTTAGTCAGATTCAGAATTGAGAAAGTTAAAGCTCCATCTTGATTCTGTTTTGCAACTGTATTTTCAACAGTGTTTTAGTTTATTCTTACTGTAACTGTTAAGGTTTTTCACAAACAGAAGCCAATGACACTTAGTGGCTCATTGGGAGGGAACTGGAAATCTCATAGTCTTGGGATTGATTGTATCTTCTTGCTGTGACTATTGTGTGCTCCTAGGCAAGGCACTAACTCAAAGTTTTCAAATGTTCTGCACACTGGTTTATGAATGTATGTGTTTGTGTGGTTGAGTAGTGCGTTAAAAAATCCTTGAATCACTATAAGTGTTTTATATGACAGAAAATGCTATAAATTCAAAGTTCTTTCTTTTAAATTAAATTTACTTTTAAATCGTTGTATTTCTAGGCTATGTCCATCTCTGAGACCTGGTATGCAATCAAAGACCATGGCACCAACTATTGCAACCTTTACAATCTTATAGACGGTAAGATTTTTTAACAAAACAGGAACAAAAACAATGCATCTTTTTAATTAAAATTAAAAAGGTTCTCCAATGTTAACGTTTTTCGACGTCCTGTACAACTTAAATTATTTTTCACCTGTTGATTTTATGTATTTTCTTCTATCGATAAATGTCATCGACTTTCACTTTCTGCTTTTCTTATTTGGCAACAGGGAGTCATCTTACCCAATCCAGAGGGTACAAAGAGATCACCAGTGAGTTCCTGTGTACTCAGCGTTCCATTGCAAACTGTACAGTGTATTAACTAAACATTTACAATCACCGACAACTGGAAAAATACGTAGTTATTATTCACAAACGTTCACATGTATATTTATGAATCTTTTAAGATGTTTTTGTGTGTAAGTAACATTAGCAAAAGCTGCAGATGGATTAGAAAATGTATTTTCTCTTTTACGTAATAACGTATCATTAGCCGAACATTTCAATCTGTGGGATTAGTAAAATTTTGATGCTCTTAAGTTCTGCCTGTTGTTTTTATCTTTTCCAAAGTTTAAAATGCAGCCAAATCTGGTTCTGTAACATTAAATTTCGGAGGAGAATTATAACCATAACCTCAGTTTTAGCTTTAAGAAGTTTTGAATTTTGAGGTATTTTATAAACCCAGTTATCATCTTTATCCTAACATCTGAATTACTTTGAATTTATGGATTGTGGGGATTTGATTTGATTTGATTTTCTGACCCAAACGCTGAACCAGCACAAATTTATGTTTTAGGATTAAAAAAAATAAATTAAGGACTGAATCTAAATAAGGAAAATGCATATCTCATTCTATCGTTACCTCAAAGTCTTCCATGGGTCCCTAACTTCTTCTTTGAAATTATTTAAATATATTCATCCAAAATTCCAACAAGATATGAATATCAATTGAAAAATACTCTGACCATATTTCAATGTCCAAACAGAGGAAACTTTGCCTGACCTCAAGACAAAATTTAGACAGAGTTTAAAAAACTACAATGGCACAAATTAATTATCAAAATAAGGTAAGATCAGTAACAACCTCTAACAAAATTAATTATCTTTTTTCCTGAATGTAAACAAGTAAAATTAAATTATTTTGACCTCTTCTGCGTTGGCAAATCCACCTTCAACAAACAGCACATTAATTAGACTTTTTTACAGTCCACCTGTAAAGCTACATTTCATTTCAGCTTTTTGTGTGTTGCTGTTGTGCTGTGTGCTCTGTTCCCTCTGTGTATGTGTGCTTCACACAAGCACTCTCGCAAAGTACTCCAATCCACAAAGCACTTTGTATGCAAAGCGTCACTCAATTTACAGTAAGTACACACTTAATGGCCTGATTAAACCTCCGCTGGGCAGTAAAGATTACCGCATGTACTGAACCAGGTTCTGCTGGAGGTTTCTTCCTTTTAAAGGGGAGTTTTTCTTCTCCATTGTCGCCACATGCATGCTCAGTATATGCTCAGGGATTGTTGTAAAGTCAACCACAACGCAAGCTGTTGATTCGGTGTGCTGATTCCAGAGGAGTGAATGCTGCAAGTCAATGACTCGATTCAATCTGCTGGGGTTCCTTAGATTGGAAACTTTTTTTTAAACTGATTTTTTTATGATTTATTTATGATTTGAATTTAGTTTCTTGTAAAATGCCTTGAAATGACATGTTGTAAATTGGCCCTATATAAATAAACAGATTCTTGATTCTTAAAATCTGTTATCTTTGTAAGCGTTGATTTCTCACCATTAAATGAGAAGAAAAGCACTGACAAAGTACAATTATTGTAAAATATCGGGATAGGGTGGGAAGGATACAAATAATTTGTGATTTGGAAACCTAAATAGCTGAGTAGCAAAGGCCCTGCTTTTGAAAAACTGAACTATACTACATCAGGGCCTGCAATAAATTTGCAAGCTCAGTAAAAAAAAAGTTTATCTTTATATCTGCATCAAATTCTGTTTACATTTTAAATCCAATTAAAACAAATGTAAAGAAAATGACAGCCTTCTACCAAATTACACATAAAAACTTTAAACTAAATATACAACAATTAAATCTCAACTCATACTTTCTTGATGTCTTAGTCTGGTTTTGCTTTACTTAGCATCTGCTCCTATTCAAATATGAATCACATCTATTTTGTAAATTGTTTCCCCCAGCTTTAAAGACAGCAGTGTATTAACACATCTGAATGAATAAGTTGTTGTTTGGAGTTTTTGCTCCAAATCTGTAGAGAAATGTAAGTGTCAACAACTAACTGACATCTTAACAACGACCATCCACTTTGATGTATGTCAGTCTGGTTTGTATGCTCAGTATTGAGATGTCATCTGGAAAAGGGTATTCTTCTTTTTCTCTTGTTTTTATTGGAGCAGGCAAAATGTGTACTTAAAAAGGATGTTTAATTCAGTTATGATCAATGGGGATCTTTTCTTTACTGTATATATATGCTAGAGTAACATTTGCTGTTTTAATTTAAATGAAAACTACAAACATAACCAAACATTTATGTCTTGACCAGAATACGTTGTGTAACAGGGTGTTACGCCCATTCGCACAGGATTAGTATTACCTGGGGACCTCTGATAATTTGTAAAATATCCCAGCACCCACATACATACCTCACTGTTTCCCCCTGTATTTGCACAGGATAAGCAACGTCTGCTTTTTACTCAACTTCACAGACATTAATGCCGGGATATGATGTTAAAACTGTCGCTACATCGTCTCCGCATACTATGCATCTTTCATACATCCCAACTTTTAAAGTACAACTGGAAACCAGATTGCTGTCGATACTACTCACATTTCAGGAAGGCTTATAGCTAAAAATGGGAGATGGATCTTTTATTTATTGCGCTCCTCTGCTGTGGAACCTGTTCCCAGCTTTAGACCATGAGGCAGACTACCTGTCTAGTTTTAAGGCTAGGCTTAAACTTAACTATCTGACCAGTTCTCCTCACTTTTTGTTAAAAAAATTTTTTTATTTTTTATTTTTTTTACTGGTGCAATAAGAATTTATAGTATGGCAATGGAAGGAATATGTGAAGTAAAGGATGATCGGCAAAATGTCAAACTGTATTTCAAAGTATATGAGCTATAGCAGAAAAGACTATTTTATTTATTTGTTGCCAATTCAAAGAAACAGAGATAAAAAAATATCTACAAAAACTAAATAATTTAAAAAATCATAAATTAATAAAAAGAAATTAATAAAAAAAAAAGGGGACGGGTGGTGTAAATTAGATATTTCAAAAAAGATATGTATTTTATTGCGGTTTTTGTTGGTGAGCCCTTTAAGTGAAGCAGGATGCTGACGGTGCTGCAGAGGGCGCTATGCGCCATCAGGGCAATGATGCAATCCAAGGAAGAAGAAGAAGCAGCTAATGCGCATGCGCACTACCCACAGGGCAGTAGGTCGCACAAGTCAGCTGAAACGGACCAAACCGGTCGTTGTGTCAAACATGGCGGCTTTCAGTAAATACATAACAGCGAAAAACTCCTGCTTAGCAGGCAGTGGCTTGCTGCTTCTGTACCTGTTAAAAAACAGAAGTCAAACGCGCAAAAAACACAGGTTAGTGCTTTTTTTAACACTTCATACTAGCACAGGTGTTGAGACACATTCCTAATTTCTACCTGTTCCACGAAACAAGAAACCTGTTTTAAAACTGTTAACCTTTTTACCAGTAATAAATAATCTGTACCAGAGGTTCTGAGCAGCGACCATCTAGACGTCGGACTGAACTTGGTTAGAACTTCTTTCAGGTGTTTCAGTGAACTTCTTCCTCAGGTGTTTCAGTGAAGCTCCCATTGGCAGGTTAAGTAAGAGGTCCCTGGAGCGTTAAAACGCTTCTGTGATTTCTGGGCATAATTCATGCTCAGCTGCTGTTTACCTGTGTCTGGTTTAGCTTGTAATGTAGTAGAGGTCAGGTTGTTGTGCAACTGCCTGTTCATATGTTTTGTTTTTACTTTTTTCCCTCAGTTTGTATAAATCAGTTTAAATAAATCTCATTTCCAACTGAGTTTTTGTCTTCCTGGAAGTAGGAGGTCAATATTCAGTATAGTCCTGAGTGCTTATGATACACCTTTCAAAAATCTACCACCTATTTCTGTTAAATGTTTGAAGGATTCCTTAACGCAACAAAGGAGATGTAACGTGGTTTAGCTTTAAGTATGAACAATAAACTCTTTGTTGGCATATTAAAGAGGCAACATATAATATAGAATAAAGAAGGAGCCATCTCTCCATCTCTTGTCTCTAAAGCAGACACCGGCCCCCAGGCTGTACAGGGGAGTCCTCTTTTCTTTGCTGATAATTGTTTAGCTGCAAATTACCCAGATGCACATTATCTTTAAACCAAACTTGAGCCCAAAGCAGAAATTCTCTTTTCCAAGGCTCCTCACAGAAATCGGGCTATTACAAACTGGATGGGGGACCAGGGGAGTTTAAAGTAAACCGAAAACGAGTTAAGCTTGCCTGTATGCAGGAACCCGTTAGCTTTTAAGAATATTCTCAGTACTCCTCTCAGAACCCCCAGAAAATGGTTCTACACCTTCTCCAGGTTTAGAAAACACATGCAGACTGAGCAACCAAACTCCCATTGATAATGTGTTTTTCCCTTTTCTTCCTAGTCTTAAAGGAACATCCCAACTTCTGTTGACTGCAGAGGTAAGTCTTAGCGATGTTACCCTGGGTAAAGACATGAAACACTAGTCAGTTACTTGCAAAGACAAAACTTATGAACATAGAAGAATCAGAACAATGTGAGAGAAAGATAAAGTGGTGAAAACGGAAACTTTTTGTTTGTTAGGAAATGACGACTAAAGGATGATGAAAATCTAATTAAAATATTAAGATGACCAGAAAGCAGCTCATATCCTAATTCAGGAGGAACTTTGTGGTTTAAAACAGGGAAAAATATGTGCAATGCAATGCTCCCTCCTTCAGAGTTGACAACCGGCTGAGCGACATAGCCACAAATTTCTGCAAGCTGTTTTATGAATGACAGGGAAAACATTCTATCAATTAATACCCTTTATGTGTTTTTAAAATAGAAAGATGGAAAAAAAGACAAAGCAGCCGTGGATAAGGTTTTCTTTCTCCAAATCTTTGGAATCCTTCGCATCATGGTGCCACGTCTCTTCTGTATGGAGGTTTGTTTCATTTGAATGTTTGGTACCAACCAAACGTTTTCATATATTTATTGCAGTGGGTGGAGTGTTTGTAAATTTTACTTAAGAGTACACTTTGTAATAATACCAAAGTAAATGGTATCTTGCAGTAAAACTACAGCTAAAAGTTATATTTCTGAATGTTACTCAACTAAAGTATATGAATAAATGAAAAAAATAATGGCGGAACAGATCACAAAGCCCTTTGACCCAGAAACATTCGCTTTATAAGTGCTGTTCTTATCTAAATGCTAAGGTAGATCCTACCTGAGCCAAGGTCAGGAAGATAAAGGATGTTGAACTGTGTATGCGAACACTAACTGCTCTGCTCTGTCTTTGCTACAGACTGCTTATCTTCTTCTCATTGCCTCCATGTTGGTGGCCAGGACCTATTGTGATGTATGGATGATCCAAAACGGAACAATGATTGAAAGGTCAGAATGACTTGGAGGTTTTTTTGGGGGGGTTTGTAAATAGGTCAAATCCTCAGAATTACATCTTGGTTAAATGTTGAACAATCATGTCAGATGTCTGACATGACATCTGACATGAAAGATCAGATACTCCCCCAAAAAAGAACTGATTTAGGAAGGCCTTGTAAGCTAAGAAATGTAAATATTTAATAGTGAAATGAGGAGACTTAGTTGGTGGCAGGGAATTTTAGCCAATAGTTCCTCCAGGTGGGGGTAACAGGTGTAGCTAGGGTAAAAAACATTTTAGAGTAAGGTAAATGGTATATGTTTTTTTGTTTTTTCAAGACACTACTATACATTTATATGGTCAACTCAAAACAGCCAGATTGTCTTTTTTTTCTCCTAAAATCACATGTCTAGACATTGTCTATCTTCTGTAGATTAATATCTGCTTATCTCTGTTCACTTTCTGATTCCCAGTGCGATTATTGGGCGCTCCACAAAAGACTTCAAGATCTTCTTGTTAAGTTTCATCAAAATCATGCCAGTTGTGAGTTTCTTTAAAGTCTTTTCTCTTTTTCATTATTGTGCTATAAAATGTCTTATTCTGACTAATTGTTTAAACTTTTTCGACTTTATTTTAAGATTTCTAGTTAGACGTTTTTCCATTGTTGGCATATAAACAATAGATAAACTTATGATCAAAATTAGTAGCCTTTTTTGCTTTTGTATGTCCATGAAGTTTTTACTCAACTCTAACATACAGTCTGGAGTTTTGCCTGAAGCTTGTTTATTCTTACCAAAAGAGCTAGTAAGCAAATCGCAGTTGTGTGAAGTTGTAAATTTCACCCTGGAAAGAAGATCTGTTCAAATGAACATACTCCTGATGATATTATATAATAATTCCTGCTGCTATTGAGCGCTTTTATACCTCCAGTTAGATTCGGAAAACAGTAAACACTTTTTTTCAGAAAACAGAGATAGTGATTGAGTACGTATTGAATAAATAGCATAGAATCATGGCTACTTAATTTGCACCTGGTTCAGATCTATTAACCAGAGTTTAATCTCTTTGTTTAATAGGACCTAGTGTCTGATAATTACTCAATGAGTAAAGGTAGAAAAAAACTATATAATCACCTTTTTCCTCATCTTTAGATCTTCCTTTCTCAGTTAAAAGGAGCTATAATATCTCTTTCTATACTTGTGGAGAAGATATATGTTTGTGTCATTTCTTGACCATAGTTCTCTGCAGTCATTGAGTCAGTGTGTCCTAAATATGAATGAACGTATTAGAATGTCTTCCATCTCAATACAGAAGAAACTGACATTGTTTATTGTTCCACTCTAGGAGTTATCAAAGACTTAGAGCTCAGCTTTAAAAAACAAACACCCCCAAGATAAAGAGCTCACAAGACATAAAAATAAGTGCAAACAAGTTTTAATATGTTCAAGTATTGTTGTGGAATCCATACAGGTAACCACAAATAATAAACCGACAGGTGGAGCACCAAAGATATTGTTCATATTACGCCTGTTCATAAATTACTGCACTGGTTTCTGTCTTGCTGATAGTCTATAAAACAATAAATGGTTTTTAGGCCTTAATACATTTTAGTCTTAAGGTTTCCAGAGACGAGCTTTCTCAGTCTTTCCAGAACCAGAAATAACCAAGGTGTGGCAGAATTTAGTTTCTATGTCCTTCAGCACTGGAACAAACAGCCCAAAAAATTGAGATGTACCAAAACTGCTGGTTTCATTGCAACTTACTCGCATAAATTACTTCAATATGAATTTAACCTTGTTTTGATGTGTGGTTGGTTTACTACAGATAGCTTTGGTGAACAACTTCCTGAAGTTGGGCCTAAATGAGCTAAAGTTGCGCTTCCGCGAGAGACTTACAAAGAAGCTGTATGACCAGTATCTGCAGTAAGTTTAGCTCCTTTTATTTTCAACATTTTAAGGGAGCAATTTGATTCCAGGATTTTGGTCTTTGGTATGTAGGGTTGATCACATGTTTTCCAGGTATATCAGTTTTATATAGTAAAGTCTTACCCACTAATTTTAATGAAAGTCACAATGCTATAGTGTGGATTAAGAAACTCACAAAAACTAGTTAGTCAACTTCAACTGAGAACAACAGGTTTTAGATTCAAAAATACTCAGAACCTTCAAACTCAGTATAGTCTGGGTGCTATAGTCACCCAGTCCTCAGGACAACTGTCCTGCAAATTTAAGGATTAATCCCTGCTTCAACTCAACCGAACCATAAGGCTGAATTTATTCTTTGCCATGTCGGTGGGACTCAAGGACTAGAGTTACAAACCCCTGGGGTCAAGGGTGGGAAGAGTACCCAGAAATTGTATTAATAAAAAACTAGCAATGGCTTTAAATGTATTTTGTAAGTAAAAGTGAAAAGTTTCATATTACTAATGGTAGAAAAACAAAATGTTTTCAATTAGAAAAAAAAAGCCACTGAAGTACTGAGAGTGTCAGAGTGACATCACATAGAGAAAAATCCGATTTATTTAGTAAGTTATGTATGTACATTTTACAACAGGTTAAAATACCTGCAGTGAAATTCTATAGTGTGTACTGTATCTTCTTGATCTACAAATGGGACAAAGGCCTTGCATATTCTTACATTATATGACATTTTTCAAGTGCTTTAAAATGTACTGAAAGGATGTAAATTGCTCTATAAATAAAGACCCTTCATATTCTGTGGTAGAAATATCAGCAATTGTTAGATAAACCTAATTTATAGACAGGAAACTTTTTATTTTTGTTTTGTTTGACATTGACTGGTTAACAAGGAAATTGCACTGTAATCATCTGTCGTGTGGTTGTGTAATATTTCACTGTTCTCTGCCTCTTCAGAGGTTTTACTTACTACAAAATGGGAAACTTGGATAACCGGATAGCCAATGCAGACCAGTTACTGACACAAGATGTGGAGAAATTCTGCAACAGCGTGGTGGATCTTTACTCCAACCTTAGCAAGGTACGGTTTTCAGTATACAGCAATTTTAGAAGAATGAACCCACTACAGCCACATCCAACCAAACAGTTTTAAAAGTTTTTTGCACTTCACATCAAAATCACATTGTTTATTTATCATCTATTTATTGATTTATTTTGTTCTTCAGCCTCTCTTGGATATTTTTCTGTACATCTTCAAGTTGGCCAGCGCCATTGGTGCTCAGGTAAGCAAATTTACTCTCTTCGCAAGCTATTGATTGTACAGACCACCGACTCCCATTTATCTGTTTCTGTTAAGATATTTTGACTCATTTAAAGAAATGCTATTTACCTTTCTATACATGTTGTTGTTATTTATATTATATTAAAGTCTGATGTTATCCTAAGACTAAGTATATTCATAGCTTTTTGTTTTGCTGCTGAAAGATCGGCCAGAAAAAAAACAACTAAGAGTTATTGTTTATTTTCTAATAAAATAAGAGAGATGCATTTAAAACACGTGTTAATTCCTTCCTTAAAAAGGGTCCAGCCATTATGATGGCTTACCTGCTGATCTCAGGCTTGTTCCTGACCAGACTAAGGGGGCCCATAGGTAAGATGACAGTGGCTGAGCAGCGCTATGAGGGAGAGTACCGCTATGTCAACTCACGCCTCATCACAAACAGGTAGGTGCACTCGCAGCTGCTGGATTACATATTTGTCCACTTTTCTTCGGTCACCATTCTTCTGTATAATTTGTGAAACTGCATAAGAAGTTTTTGTGTGAAGAGAACTTGATTTCCATTTATTCATTAGTGAAGAGATTGCCTTCTACAATGGGAACATGAGAGAAAAGCAGACTATTCATTCCACATTTAAGAAACTTGTAAGTAATATCTTAACTGCTATTTCATTGTTTTTGAATAACTCCAGTTTGTAATTTATGTTAGATCCAGACTCTTTCCAAGATAAAAACATTCAATTTATGTACTGAATTCTAGAACCTGATAAATCCTAATATAGACTCATTCAAATTTAGTTTCATGTGATACGAGGATTAGATAATCATAGTTACAGTGACATGCATTCAAATTTAGTTTGAATCCCTTGTGGTAAAAAAGAAAACAAAAGAGGAGCAAAAATTTGCAACAAGTGACAGACTTTGATACAAATTCCACTTGTTGAGCAAGCATGTGGCGACAGTGGAGGGAACGACTTTTAACGAGACAATTCCTCTATCAGAACCGGAAGCTGTCCGTGTGAGCGGCTATCTGTAAGGTTAAGACAGGTCAGGTTTAAACAGGCTTACAATATTTAACATTGGTGGAAATTATGCTGCTTGTTTGCATTATTCTTGGTGGTCTATATTGACTTTATGGGCTATATTCAAATTCACTATCTACCTAATTATTTATCTGCTTGATAGCAAAGTCCCTCTTTTTTTGTTATTCAAGATTATACCCAGTAATATTAATATTACTAATATTAATAGTTGTATAAAAGGAAATAGTTTTACAACTCTTAATGAAATTACTTGAATGTTTATATTGTTATTTATAAGCTACACAGGCAATGTTCCTGCAGTGTTCTTTTGCAAACAGTTGTTGTCAATACATTAATATTTCAAATAATTAAACAAGTTTATGAAAGGATCCTTTTATGCAAAAATGAATGCCTTGTGTATAATGTAGATGATCTGCAGTTGTTTGTCTTACCAGGATAAAATATTGCCCTTTGTACGCTGTCGCTGATAGTGCTTAAAGTTTTTGCCCCGTTTGCAGGAGTGCTGAATAGGCTGTGTCTGTATAACAGGAATGTCTATGACCAGTCTCTCTGTGGCCAACACACTTAACTGCTAGCTACTCTCTAATTGTTGAGCACCTTTTTAGATGTGTAGCTAAAGTACCCATATTATCATTTTGTTTAAAACATTCTTTTAAAACTGTTTTCAGAGTTGTAGCTCATCTGGTTACACTTATTTCTATGCCTGAAATAAACAATAGCATAAAATAACATGACACATAAAAAGGAGGCATGAAATAACTGACAATGCAGTCCAAAGTTGCCATATGGACAGATTTCTTTTGTCACTCTGAAACCATAGGTAGTCTTCTGTAGTTTCAATGTCTTTATGTGCTTGAGTCTGAAAAGCCAAATTCAAACAGGTAGTAGAGAAATCTGCTCCAGTTTGACCTCAATAATGAGAGTTTTAGTTCATTATTGGAATTAAAGCAACACTAAAGAAGTTTCAGTGTTGGTAGATTTTTGCGGCCTGTGTGGACAAAAACGGTAGTGTTTTGTCTGAATTAAGACTGCATTACCCATGATAACCGCGGCATAGCGTTGTAAAATCCTCATCTCCCGGTCGCCTGCAGTTGGATTGAAGTATATTTCTGTTTCCAGTGTCTGTGTGAAGATGAATATCGATGAAAAGTTACTTTGAGAAGCTTCTATAGAGATAAAAACATTAAGCAAAAACAATAGGTCAACAGCTCAAATAACATCATGCACGTGGGTGTCTTTGGCACAGTAGTCGTCTTGCAATCAGGCAGGTTGAAGGTTCAATTTCAGCTGCTCTTTCACATATCACATGACCTGCCCCTGGGCAAGGCACTTAAAACCAAGTTGCCTATCGATGCCTGTAATGGGCTTTAGTTTAAAGCGCTTTGAGTGGTCACTTTATTTAGAAAAGCACAATATAAGTAAAGTCTGTTTACTTAAGAAGAAAGAAGAAGCAGTGGTCTGATTTTCCTCCAGCAGCCTAAACCAAACTACAAAGGAAGCTCAGCAAAACCTCAACCTTTCAGAATAAGGCAGGGAAGTGGTAGAGACTCTGTCTTTAATGATCACTTTAAGCTAATGCTATTCTTGAAAGGGAAGTTAAAATACTGATCGCATAAGAATACCTATAAGAATTTGTTTTTCTGTGAATAAAACAACGTCTTCAGTATTTTAATGTCCTAGTTTTAAGGATGCTATATATTTAAAAATGTATTACCATGTCCTTTTGTACTATTGTTATAATAATAAAAACAAATGGCGCCACAGCTGTTAAAAAATATTATTTAAGTTAGACGTATTTAAAACACAAGTTCCAAAAACAAATGCAATCTTGATTACTTATCTGCAGAACAAAACTGCACTTGGTTCTACATTTTGAATGTATCAATGCTCGTATGGAAAAAACTTGTGGGTGGAAAATAAACATAATTCAGACAGTTTAATGGAGTTTCTAATCAGCATTAATCTTAATTTAACATGGTGGTGATAAATTTACAACTTTTCTAATGACAAGACTATTATGACAACAATAACAGCAGATACAATATTAGCCAAGTTTGGAGGAAGGCTTTGTGTTCAAATATGACAACAAACAAAGCATTTATCAGAAACCTGTTACCATTGATTTTGGTTCTGCAAATTCAACCAAAAAAATGAAAATAAAAGCTCTCCCAACTGTCCTTTTATTGATATTTATTAAAATTATTAAATATTTGTTTTTTGAGCAAACAGGTATTTGTTGAAATTTTCCTTCTTGGATGGACTTGTATTAATTTTTAGTGTCACAACATTTCATGATTTTTAATGTTTTGTTTTACCAGGTGGATCACTTGCATAACTTCATCTTCTTTCGTTTTTCTATGGGTTTTGTGGACAGCATAATTGCAAAGTGTGAGTTGAAATATAACTATAAACTTCACTCAATGAATGTTATTTTACTTTTATTGTTCCCACTTTACAGTGAGGGCCCCCTTATGAATGCATAATAGTTTTTAGATAAGTTAATAATTTATCTGTAAATGTTTTATATATGTAAAGCGGGAAATATCCTATCATTTTATAATGACTTAAAAAATATTTATAAAAGTTTGAAACTTTAGAATAATATGGCCGTCTTTTAGCAATTATAAATGTTCGACAGTCATTAATAAATAGTGTAATAACTCTGATAGTTGGAGATGTGTATAATGCTTTGACAAAGTACAATATTATATGTTACAATTGTATGTTTAACAGTAATTATTGTACATACAAGGTAGTAACTTAATGTGAAACATTTTGTGTAACAACTGAATGAAATATTCAAATAAACAGTTTTGAATTTGGCCAATGTCTCTTTCACGCACCTAATTAATGCATAATAACATCAATAATTTTAGATACATTCACAGATGAGTTATTGACATATCTATAAGCCATGCAGAAGGGTAGCATATTCCTTTTGTTAGATATGAATATGTTAGTTGACAGCAGTTCTTACCCTTTGCTGAATTTAACCAATTGTTATTCATTCGCAGATGTGGCAACAGTGGTGGGCTACCTGGTGGTCAGCCGGCCCTTTCTCAACCTGGCCGACCCCAGACATCTTCACAGCACACACTCTGAGCTGCTAGAGGTAAGATCATCAGATGCAATGGTTACACACATGCACATTCATTTGTCATTCATTTTTATAGCATAGCCCTAAACCAGATAAAACCCATTTCCAGGTTGGAGGAAGTTAAGAATTGATGAGTCTTCTTATTAAAACATTATGTTCTGCCAACATATGGGCACTTCTAGGTTAAATAGCTTTTCACATCATCTGATTGCCAGGACTACTACCAGAGTGGCAGGATGCTACTCAGAATGTCTCAGGCCCTGGGTAGGATTGTACTGGCTGGGCGAGAGATGACCCGCCTATCTGGGTGAGTATTGCAGTAAATCATCAGTTAATTCCCAGTGATTTTGTAGAGGCTCAGTTGATTGGTTGTAATTGGCTGACTACAGTGTGTAAACATGTAAACTTTTTCACCATTTGCTTAGTTTCTGATGTTTTTACCAAAGACCTTAAAATTACTAGTGTTTTTGACAAAACTAGACAGAACTAACAACATTTTAAGCACATGTTGTCTTAAGGAAGCTTACAAGAAAAAAAATTCAGTTTAATGTTAATATGTTATAATGTGAACCATAGTAACAGGGTGGGTTACCACAGGGAGCAGCTGATTAACATTGCAAAAGCCGAAATGATACGACAACTTAGGCCAGACAGTTTAGAGGAGTTGAAAAGGAGGATCATAAAGGACTCAGCAAGAGTATAGGGCATGCAGTACCATGTGTTTTACTGAGATATGGCTGCAGGCTCATATCCCTGACTCAAACGTCTCTCTGGCGGGTTTCCTGACTATATGAGAATTAACAGGATTTATACAGTACCAGGAAAAGGAAAGGAGGTGGTGCTTTTCACCAACCCAGGACAGTCCAGACATTGAACTATTGGCGCTAAAGATATGGCATGCTGTTGCGTGACATATCTTTGCAAGCCATATAGAGCCACATGTAGTCTGTCCTGATGAGTGTTTGATGAAAATGTCATGATACATCTCGTTTAACAAACACGCTGCCACCTGGATAAAGCAGGCAGGACTGTGAGGATTGTGTTCTTTGATTTCTCCAGTGCATTTGACACAATTCAGCCTGATCTGCTTTGTCTGAAACTCCAAAAGACACAGTGGGGAAACGTCAACAATCACCTGGATTAACTACTACCTGACAAACAGACAGCAGTTTGTGAGACTGAAGGTTTGTGCGTCTAACCCAGTGGTTAGCAGCACAGGAGCATCACAGGGGACTGTACCCTCGCCATTCTTTTTCACTCTGTACACTTCAGACTTTCCCTGGTCAGACTTCTGTCATTTACAGAAATACTCAGATGGCTCTGCAAAACAAATGAGATGATTGTAGATTTCAGGAGAAACAGAGTCAGATCAAACCGATTTCCATCAAGTCAGAAGAAATAGAATATTAATTCATCTGTGTTCATATGGACAACAGACTAGACTGGAGATGGAACAGTGAAACCGTCTACAAGAAAGGACAGAGTGGACTATTCTTCTTATTGAAGCTAAGATCCTTCAAGCTTTCCAGAAAGATATTGCAAATCTAACATGAGTCAATTACTGAAAGTTTAATCCCCTCTGCTGTCATGTGTTGGGTCTGCAGCATTAGAGCTATGGACCTCAAAAGGCTCAACAACGTGATTAAAGAAGGCTGGTTCTGTTCGAGTGACGACGGCGGAACCTCTGGAGATGATGACGCGAAGAAGCATTATAAATAAATAAATATAAAAATTATGGACAACCCTGGACATCCTATTCATGACACTGTTATTAGAAACAGCGTCTCCTCAGTCTAAGGCTTCTTTAGCTTAGTTTTAAAATGGACCGCTGCCCACAGCTATCATCTATAATAACTCTTTTATTAATTGATTTCTATAGCGGTCCGTTTTACAACTGAGCCGAAGAAGCCTTGGACTGAAGAAACTCTGTTTTCCAAAAACAGTGGCATGAAGAGGATGTTCAAAGTTGTCCACAATTTTCTTGATTTTATGTAAAATTCTTCTGCATCAATGACAGCAACATTTAATTTCCTATTGGGATAAATAGTGTGATTTAATTGATAAGTAGCTCGTTTTGAGTAGTTTTTTTTAAAATAATAATCTACAGTACTGGTTCCATTAGCAGATATTTTACTTGTTTTAAGTTAAATAAAGCTGTGAATGAAACTAGTACTTTTTAATCAATATTCAAGTATTATTGATAAACCAAGCTTCAATATCTGACCTGACTGAGAAGTTACTGTTAACTTAGTTTTGTCTTGTTTCAAGTCATTTAAGATTTTAGTATACAAATAAACAGTCTTTGACATATCTATTTTTCAGTGGTTTACATCACCTTTAATATATTGTGTATATATTGTGCATACCTAGAGAAAAACATAAAATCAAATGTGTTTTTTCATGTGTCTGTTTTAGGTTTACGACTCGAATTACTGAGTTGATGACAGTTTTAAAGGAGCTGAATTCTGGCAGATATGAACGCACCATGGTGTCCCAGCAGGAGAGGGGTAACCACAGAAATGCACCACTGACAGTATTTGTTATTTTTTATGACCAGTGCTGTTTTGTAAGACCAGTGGTTTTGTTTTTGTCATTATTGAAGAAGCAGAGACTGCAGAGAAAACCATATTGGTCCCTGGAAGTGGTCAAGTCATTAACAGGGACAACATCATTAAGTAAGTTCCATGCTCTGCTCTTGCTATCTAAATTAAGTTATCTTTAAAGCCTTTTTCTGCATAAACCTTTTTTATATATATTTTGCAGGTTTGATCATACTCCACTGGCAACACCAAATGGAGACCTACTGATCAGAGACCTCACATTTGAGGTAGAGCACTAAAAACAGAGGATTATGCAAATTTAGCTTCTCATTCGCTGAATTGAAAACAGTCATTGCTTAAAAGTTTTAGGATTTTAGGATTTTATAATAGAATAAAGTAGCCAAGTGAGAAGTGGTCAGATTGTCCCTTTGTAGCCTGTGCCTTTAGCAGCACAAGTATATAAAAGTCTTAGGATTACCGAACCCTGAGCAGAGGAGAACAGTCTTTCTAGAATTAGTTCTTCCCCCAACCGGAAGTGTTTTAAACCTTTAAACTAGACTTTATTACCCACACGTTTCTAAAACTAGCATTGTTTACATACTAGTTGTGTCACATTTTCTTAATCAATGTAAAATCTAAACCACACAAGAGGGAAATATAATGAAGAAACCATGTACAGGAATAAAAGATCTGAAAGACTGCTGCCACCAATATTTTAAAATTCATGGTGTTCAACTTGACCAAATGTTTTAAATCAGTACATTTAGTTTAATTAAGCAACCAAAAAAAAAGCCGACTAGGCTGAAATGAGCTGCTTCTAGCAGTTGTTTTAGTCTAGTGGGGAACATACTTTATCTGAGATTAAACGTTTAACACAAGAAACTAATAAACATATTTTATCTACATTTTTCAACACTTAAGTTAATGAGAACTTTTGTGTTCAAACATACTTCATTCATCCCCCACCTATTTTGTGTGCTTCGCGCAATAATATGTTTTCTGAAAGCTAACAAGGAATCCTTTTTGTCTATTCTGAAGGTGAGGTCCGGCACCAATGTTCTTGTTTGTGGACCGAATGGCTGTGGAAAGAGCTCCTTGTTTAGAGTGCTTGGAGAGGTGAGTGTTTTCTGATGGCATGGGTCAGCATTGCGACTGGAGGGTGAACATTTGGATGGTTCATGCTTTGGTTTTCTGGTTTTAAATTAAAACTATAGAACACAAAGTATACAGTTGTTTTGTTTGCTTGTTTCTTAACAAAATTAGAAGAATTACTATTGCAAAAATAAGTGCTTTGTTTTTATTGTAATTGCAAAAATTGCAAAAAAGTTAAGACAAGCTAGTGCAAAATTTGGGATCTTATAAAAATTAGAGAATATTAGCAATTCAAAAAGGACCAGAGTTAACATTGACGGTGCCGTATTTAGTTTTGAGGTGGGGTGGTGGAGTCTGTGTGTTTCTTTACCTCGCCCACTGCTCTATTGTTCTGTTGTTGACTACACAGGCTACTCTGTTACTTCATTACTTGAGTAGTTGTATTATTGAATTAAAAAGATATTCTAAATAAGTATGTTTTATAATAAGTAAGTTTTAGTCTTACTATTTCAGATTTTCTTTAAAACCTATCAGCATTTATTCATTAGTACAAGAATAGAGTAGAAATGACCTCTATTGTCTCTCTGTATGAAAATTCTCAGACATGTAATTACATGTGCTGCTGTAGTACTAAGTTATAATGAAATGTTATAACATTTTAATGCAGCCAACTGACGGAAGTTAATCAAGACTAGTTCTTAAAGTGTGTCTTTCTTGGTTTTTAAAAGTTGTGGCCATTGTTTGGTGGGAGTTTGACAAAACCCGAGAGAGGAAAGCTCTTCTATGTTCCTCAGGTAAAACTCTTCTAACTCCTTTTGTCTTAGCTGTCGTTTAGCTCAGGATTTTAAAAGTTGTCTTCCTTATACAAGTCTCTACTAACGAATGAAATATTACTAAAAAGTGTGAGTGACTGTTACATAAAAAATATTTCACTGACAGTGTCTTAACATTTTATCTACGTGGTATTTCAATATATGTAATGTCAACTTTAGTTCAGCGTTATTTCCAAACTAGTTTTGCATAGTAAAACAGAATTGGGGAATAATTCTGTTTTACTATTCAAAACTAGTTTGGAAATAACATTGACCTAATCTCTCCCCACATTATTCTAAAAAATGTAACAGTTTTACATGTTTATTTCTGCTGGTAATGCATTTTTTATACATATGCTCTAACCTCACCACATTTTTGTGAGGACACTTTCTGTGGGAAGCTATCAACCTTTGGCAGCATGTGGAAAAGAAAAAGACCTGGAGACACTGATAACTGAAAGAGAAAATTGTGTCTGTCTAAACTGTGGTGGAAGTCAACAGAATTGAGATGGAACCTTTTATTTGCTGTTCTCCCAGAGACCCTACATGACTCTTGGCTCTTTGAGGGATCAAGTCATTTATCCACACAATGTTGAAGAGCAAAGGAGGAAAGGCATCTCAGATCAGGGAGGTCACACTCCTTCACACACTTTTACTGCCATTGACTGTGTGCTTAATGAATAACAGGATCTGTCTTCATCTGTCCAGGTTTTGAAGGATTATCTTGACAATGTTCAGCTTGGTCACATTCTGGACAGAGAGGGCAGCTGGGATGTAGTTCAGGATTGGATGGATGTTCTCAGTGGAGGTGAAAAGCAGAGAATGGCTGTAAGGACTTACAACATGACTGAACTCCGTTCTCCATGTCATGTTAAAAAGACAAACATTTTAAACACCATTATTATTCCTGTTTTATGTTTCTGCTGGATGTTTTTCCATGTGAAGATGGCCAGACTGTTCTACCACAAGCCCCAGTTTGCCATTCTAGATGAGTGTACCAGTGCAGTAAGTGTGGATGTGGAGGACTACATCTACAGCCACTGCAGAACGGTAGGGTCAAAGGCACCGCACCAATATAGACGATGAACAGGAAGACAGTTGCAGACATTGATTAGTGCTTTTGGTCAATATTGTAATCACGATTATTCAGTGTGTCTTTATTCACACCAGCAATTACAATGTGGCAACTTTAAATTAGAAAAGTTGAGAAATAATGGAAAAAAACTACCAAATACTTTTAAATAATAACCTCTCTCAATTCCCTCCCGACATTTTTCGTAAATCGCAGGCAACACCACTTTGGACAAATATTTACGTGAGGGTTTCTCGTATTTCTTGTTTACTGAAGCCTTCATCACTCACTGTATTCATTGGACTTGATAAGGCCTCCGTTATTTACGCATGTCTTAGGGCGGTGTATGGATAGGGTTTTGCCCGATACAGGGTTGATGTAATGGTTGTCTGTGTTGCTGCTGGACACGGACAGGGATGTTTTGAATTAGCGTTAGCTTTAGCCTTTAAGCATTCCTCGTAAGTTAGTTGTTACTCTGCAAAACTCAGACAAAACTCTGTTGCACTCTTTCCATATAAATTGTTCCTGTTTAAAATCACTTGTGCTAAATTCGAAACAAGTCCAATGGAAGACGATGGATGTGGGTCCGTTTCGAAGTACAAGCTCCTCACATGCAGCTGTTTCTCCACCAGTCGACATGATGTGCTCTCGTTAAACAAGCTGCCACCAGCCACATGCTGTTCTATACTCGATCATGGATGTATATAGCACTTGTTAATTGGGCAGCATTCGCCCCTTGGTGGTTTAGAACATGATTAGAGATCCAGCGGAGCTCACATTTTTAATGTAAATATTGTTGACTATCAAGTTCATTTACTTGTGATCATCAATCATTAAAATGTATAATCTTTATGCTATTTTATGACCCAAAATGGGACAATGCCCGGTTTACACAGATAATAATGCCTATTTTTTAATTACTCTTCCAGTATGTTGTGACTGATTTGTGAGGAGAAGCTTTTCTTAAGCGCTCTGACCTCAACTTAGTTAAATAAAGTATGTGCCTAAAACCCTGAATTGCTGCCACAAGACATCTAAGCCAACAGTCTGGGTATGTTTTCAATGAAGGATTAACACAGCATGATATAAAGTTCAAAGTGGACGTCCCTCCAAAAATATTTCCAGGTTTAGTTTATACTCTGAGGATTCTCCTGTAAACAAACATCCTCTGCTGGGATGAACCGGCAGCCTTTGTAATTAATTTAAGCGCTGCTGCCACCTTGTGACTGGAGGATCATTTATTGTTTATTCATGAATAAAAAACTGCATCATCCACAAAGGACAAAAAAGACTGAGGTCCCAAACTGAACTCCACTTTTCCTAACTGAATGCCTTCAGATCATGTTTCTGACATCTTATAAAAGTACCTAGTTGTCAAAACTCTGCTCTGGAGGCTTAGTCGGGCAATAGAACCCAGCTTTGTGTGGGCCCAGCATCTCTTAGGAAATGAGCTAAGGTTAGGTACATTGTTGTAAGCTGAGTGGCAGGATCCTAAATATGGTTACTCTGAGCTTTGCAAACTGAATTTTTTGGACATGGTATCACTTCAGTCCAGGAAAATGAGCTGGTGTTTGTGATATTAGGCTATACCTACTGAATATATTTTATTCTGATCACATACTCAAAGCTGGTCCATCATATTATTTTGGCAACAGTAGATGAATAACAATACCTCTATCACACATTCCTAATGTGATGTGAAAGACTCACTTGTTTGTTTCTTCTGAGATGCACTTGGCATCCCGTTTTCCTTTTTCTGTTGGTATTTGTACATCTGTTTCACACTAAAACCTTCGTTGTGACCGATATTGTTAGATTTTTTAAACTTTCTCCTACATCTGATTTGTTGTTTGCTGTTGATTTTATCACACTATATTCTTAGTTATATAAAAGATATATGTGCTGTGGACCTGATAAAACGGCCCAGAGGCTGTAAGTTTCCCGCTACTGCTCTGAAATAATAAACTGGTTTTTGAACCTCTGATCCAAGATGTGTTGCTTTCATCTTGGGCCGGTGGAGCAGAACATCAAGTTATTACCATCAATATTGGTTGGATTTTGCATAGTCGTGCAGTTTTTAAAACATTTGCCCTGAAGCTGATGGTTTGGGTTCAGATCCACGTCTTTGAATTTACATGTTCTTCCTGTGCATGTATGGGCTCTCTCCAGGTACTCCAGCTTTGTCCCATAGTGGGAAGCATGATCATCAATTAGAGCTACAATATAACATTGCCAAAAATGCTAAATGTCACATTAGCCGTGTTTCCTTTTGAAGTTTTTTTTTAATGTAGTTTCTGAAGTATAACACTAG
Organism: Orestias chungarensis; assembly: GCA_032876305.1. NCBI lineage: Eukaryota > Metazoa > Chordata > Actinopteri > Cyprinodontiformes > Cyprinodontidae > Orestias > Orestias chungarensis. The sequence continues at coordinate 143,686 of JAVLVB010000561.1, read as the reverse complement.
AGAATATTAATGGAAACTACACATTTTTAAATTAATTCCTTAATTTCACAACAAATGGGTTTTTTTTTCACTTGCTTCAAGTAGTTTTTAGTTTTTCTAAAGAAAAAAACTGTTTTTGGCTAAAAGGACGATGGAAACACATTTACCAAATAAATTCAGCATAGCAAATTTATTTTATTTACAGCCACGTGTAATGACAAAATTGCAAAAAACAAACAAAAATATGAAATTTTCTAAAGAGAAATTAAAAGGTATTGGAGTAACTCATTTAACTAATTAGTTGTTGTAGATGGTGATGGCTGTGGGCAGGAAAGATCTTCTATAGCGGTCCGTTTTACAACTGAGCCGAAGAAGCCTTGGACTGAAGAAACTCTGTTTTCCAAAAACAGTGGCATGAAGAGGATGTTCAAAGTTGTCCACAATTTTCTTGATTTTATGTAAAATTCTTCTGCATCAACCACTTCACTTCTCTCACAAGATGAAAATAGGGGTTGATCTGACTGTTTCTACACCAGCTCTCTGTACTCTGCTTCTTTGTGTGGCAAAGAGTGAGGTGTGACCACCAAAACAACTCTGGGGAACTCTCTTAGCAAATACAAAGTAGAACACATTTGATTAAGTAGTTATTTATCAATGCCAATATATCAGGAAACCTGTTGAAACTGTGAGCCCCGTTAACCACATGGCCTGAGAACTTGGGTCTAAGTTGCCTGTGGCTGGCTTGATCCTTACAACGTGCTGCCTGTGGACTGTATAACCCCTGCACTCTGTTGAGATTTCATCAGAAGCTTAAAAGAAACAAATCAGATGAGGAATCAACATAATTAAACAGAAATGTTTTAGTAAATCTTGTCTCTGTTCTGTTTGACCCACAGGTGGGCATTACGTTGTTTACAGTGTCCCACAGGAAGTCCTTATGGAAACACCATGAGGTAATCACACAGACACTATTGCGCTTCACTCAGAGTTCAATGTTTACTTGGTGTTGCTTTAAGATAAAGATCCCCTTATTGATGGCTATTAGATTAGATTAGATAAGTTATTATCAAATCTGTAAATGCCTTATATATCATTAATACTTTTTTATGCATTAGTTTGGGAAGAGAAAGATGCCAAACTGAGTATTTTAGTGAGTAGTTATCGAAAAAATATCAGGGTAAGTTACTGCCTTGTATGCAGGACAAGCATTTTTTTTAAGTATATAATATCATAACACCTCATTACAACTGCATGTATGCTAAAAAAAGTTTACAAATTCTTGTTACGTAGACAAGATATCAATTTAGTCTGAGGTGTTTAGTATAACAATTCTAAATGAAATGTATTGATGATTTGGTGTACTATTTAGCATTATCTATAAACTATTTATTAGCCATTTAGAACCTTATTGTAAAGTGGGAGGTGCTGTTTCTCCAAATGAATGTGCAGCCTTTTGATCTGTAATATTCTGCTACACTACTGCCCATTACACTATGCTGAAATGTTCCATTTTGGACTCTGATCATTGATTGTGTATTGTTTTTGTGTACTAAGGTGTACTTAGAGCCAGACGTGGTTCATCCAAACTAATCTGCTTTATTTGTTCCTCTTCTTTTTTTTTTTTAAGTACTATCTTCACATGGACGGGAGAGGAAACTATGACTTTAAGCCCATCACAGAGGAAACTGTACAGTTTGGCTCCTAAATGTTGGTTGGCAGAGTGCCCAGCATGCACTGTTCTATTAGAAACGGTCCAATAACTTAATTCTTTCAAGATGTAATTCACAGGTAGTTAAAAAAAAATTGTCATTATTTGTAAGATGTTTGTTGCTATTTAACATGTTAATTTAGTTTGGGATAATCCTTGTGATTTTCTAAATAGCTGGGTTAATTTTTCATGTTTAATATCTTTAAAGGATGGCAGGTGGTTAGATTTATGCCGCATTGTGACCATAAGTACACCAGATCTCACAGCGACGGTTTCAAAAGACTGCGGGTCCAAATATGTGAGGGATTTTCCAGGACTCATGGCTGCCTCTTGAAAGCTAGGAGACCAGCTGTACTGTAAAGTCCAGAGTCAAGTTGATCTGAACTCCGTTAATAAGTCTTGGTTCTACAATGGGCACTGATAATTGCCCCTCTGCTGATTCATTGTTGTTGCTTTGTTCTGATTGATTTTCTCAAAACTAAATCATTATACAGAAAATTAAGTGAAGTATAGAAAAGTCGATTGAACAAACCCAAAGTTAGTATTTTTTTAATCATAAGGTCTGGGTACCGTAAGTACCCTGAAGGTTAAATGATTATCTAAACACGCTTTAATTATAGCTCCAGATAATGAACTTAGTATGTCTATGTTTGAGGAAGTCTAAAGATACAACCGGAGATCAGCCGGAGTGTAAACTGCATCTTTTTTTAAACTGGCATCCTTCCTGGTTTATATAACAGTTTTTAAAGTGTTGTTCAGGTGGTGGGTAGAAAACTTTTCAACTAATTGTACTTGTTCTTTGTAATGGGGTCCGGGAGTCAAACTCAATACTATATAGATTATACACACCTGCAAACATTGCTTGTTATTTCAATCTAATGAATTTCATTATTAACCTTATTGTGGATAATGTAAAGAGGCCTTAACTGTACTGTTGGTTTTATATGAATTATAATGTCATAATTTCATTTTGCACTTAAAATGTATAAAATTGTAGGATACCCAAATTGTGTTTTATGTTTTCTTTATTTTAGAAATTATTCTATAGAAAAACTGTTTATCAAAAGTCCGACTGGCAGACTTCTGCTTCTAATATAACTCATTATAAATTAAGCATTTAATAATATTGAGATGGATTGTTTTTTTTTAAGAAACAAAGGTATAAAATAACCTTGTAGTACAATATGATTTGGTTGATCCTAAATCTGTAGAATACCATAAAAAGTGCATTTGTTGCAAATAGGTTAATATTTTTAAACTTTTTAAAAATACAATTTTGAATTGTTAGAAAATAAAACGTTAAATACATGTAAATAAACAAAACAATATTTTATATATATATTTTACAATATACATGCAGTAATTGTTTAAGGTTTCATTTGAACCATTTGAATAAATGTTAGAAAATAAAACGTTAAATACATGTAAATAAACAAAACAATATTTTATATATATTTTACAATATACATGCAGTAATTGTTTAAGGTTTCATTTGAACCACTTGAATAAATGTTGGATAAAAAGAAGCGCATAATAACTTGATGTTAAAGCTAACTAATAGAAAAGCTTTCACTTGCCCCTCACTGACCAATAAAACTGCTGTTGGACATTTTAAAATGTGTAAATCCAACAAGCTTTGGAAGTCCTACTCCCAGAAGTGCATTTAGGCAAAAGCCGATTTGAGTGAAATTCATAAAACGTCTTTAAAAAAAATCCAAGCTTAAAATCTATTTTAGACTCAATTGGCTTCACTCAAAAAATCCAAATACCTACTCACTCTCTTGGTTACGCTTAAGACCTTGTGCTGACTGGCATTGAGTGTGAAAAAGTTACAGTACTGCCTCATAACCCTCTCCTTTCTGTTTATTTTTTGATCATTTTTGAGTTCTTTTTCACTGAGTAGTTAAAATCTGAAAGAAAATGTCTTTATTGTAGGTGTCTATCAGACAATGCTGTTACACCCTTTAAAGAATCAGTTCCACTTGTAATTTCTTCAGTATTTCAGAGAAACTTTAATACAGTTGCTAAACTTACGATAAATGAAAACTCTGTTATATCATCAATTCTTCCAACTGTTAGCTGTAATGACTTTATGGAATTCTTTGTTTATAAAATTGAATCTATTAAAACTAAATTTGATGGCATCCTACCAAACATAACTACTACATCAGTAAGCAATCAGGCACTGAATGTGGATATGAAGCCTGATCTCAGTTTGAAGTGTTTTGTTCCAGTTGATCCTTCTGAGCTTTCAAAAATATTTTCTTCATCTAAGTCTTCAACTTGTATGTTGGATCCAATCCTGACAAAAATTTTTAAAGAAGTATTTCCTATTATTGTTACCCCCATTTTGGATATGATTAATTTGCCATTAGTGAATGGTTATGTACCAGAGGCTCTTAAGGTAGCTGTAATAAAACCCCTACTTAAGAAACCTTCTCTTGATCAAGAAGACTTAATAAATTACAGACCCATATCTAATCTTCCTTTTTTTATCTAAAATCCTTGAAATAATTGTTGCTAATCAACTAGAGAGCATTTGAGGCCTAATGACCTATCTTAATAGTTTCAGTCAGGTTTCAGAGGTCATCATAGCACTGAGACAGCTCTCCTTAAAGTCACAAATGATATTCTCATGGCCTCAGACTATGGACTCGTGTCTATTCTAGTTCCTTTAGATCTCAATGCTGCTTTTGACACTGTCGATCACAATATCCTCATTGAAAGGCTCGAACACACTGTGCGGATCAAGGGAACAGCACTAGGCTGGTTTAAATCGTATTTGTCTGATAGATCACAGTTTGCTCATCTAAATGACAAATCTTCTCTGCATTGTAAGGTTACTTGTGGAGTACCACAGGGTTCTGTACTTGGCCCAATTCTATTTACTATTTACATGCTCCCTATTGGTAAAATCATCAGACAGCATGGTGTTAATTTCCACTTATGCTGATGATACACAACTGTATTTATGTATAAATCCTGTCAGTTTGGTAGTTTACAGGCATTTCTAGATAACATAAAAATGTGAATGACTTTAAACTTTCTGCTCTTGAACTTTGAAAAGACAGAAGTTGTTATCTTTGGACCAGAACCTCTAAAAAAGAAATTGCTTAGTCAGCCACTTGCCCTGGATAGAATCAGGTGGACATTTTTGATCAGGAAATGTCTTTCAAGTCCCATATAAAACAGGTCTGTATGATTTCCTTCTTTCACCTTAGGAATATAGCAAAAATTAGAAATATTCTCTCTAGGAGATATGCTGAAAAACTAGTCCATGCATTTGTTACTTCAAGGCTGGACTATTGTAACTCTTTATTAGCAGGAAGTTCACAAAATGCAATTAAAAGTCTACAGTTGGTCCAAAATGCTGCAGCAAGAGTTCTGATGAAACTTAAAAAGAGAGATCATATATCCCCAATTTTAGCTTCCCTTCATTGGCTCCCTGTCAAACTTAGAATAGATTTCAAGATTCTTCTTTTGACATATAAAGCCCTCACTAATAAAGCTCCATCTTATATCAGAGATCTGATCACTCCTTATGTCCCTAACAGAGCACTTCGCTCTCAGACTGCAGGTTTACTGGTGGTTCCTAGAATCTCTAAAAGCACAATGGGAGACAGATCCTTTAGTTATCAGGCTCCTCTCCTGTGGAACCAGCTTCCAGCTTTAGTCCGTGAGGCAGACACCCTGTCTAGTTTCAAATCTAGTCTTAAAACCTTCCTGTTTGGTAAAGTTTATTGTCAAGAAGAGGTAGAGAAGACAGCCTAATCCGGTTGGGGGAGGAACTCAGTCTTGACATACGGTTCTCCTTTGCTCTACCTTCTTCATGTCTCACTCTATTGGGTTATTTAAGTTTTTCTATAGTTATGCTGCTATATGCTTAGACTGCTGGAGGACAATCTGACCACTTCCCTCTCTGCTACTTTCTTCCTTTGTCCAATCTGCTTAGTTAACATTATTTCAACCTTGTTAACCTTTTGTTTTCTCTTAGTGTTCTTCTCTCCATAGTAACCAAACCTGGTCTGGCGTTCTGTTAGCTGAGACAGCTTCTTGGATGAGAACATGGGCTGAGATGCTTCCAGTGACGCTCTAGAATTGCTGCTATAAACTCTTTTTTTTCAGTATCCTGTGCATCTAATTTAGTTTTCTGTATTTTCAAACCTCCAGTCGCTCGTGGCAGATGGCTGCTCGTACTGAGCCTGGTTCTGCTGGTGGTTTCTTCCTGTTAAAGGGGAGTTTTTCCTCTCCACTGTTGCTACATGCATGCTCAGTATGAGGGATTGCTGTAAAGTCAACAACAACACAAGCCATTGTTTTGGTCTGCTGATTCCAGAGGAGTGAATGCTGCAAGTCAATGACTAGATGCAATCTGCTGGGGTTCCTTAGATTGGAAACTTTTTTAAATAGATTCGTTTATGATGTATCTATGATTTTTATTGATTTTCTTATATCTGTTGTAAATTGGCGCTATATAAATAAACTGATTCTTGAAAACAAAAAAAAAGAGGGAAAGTTGCAAAATTACTGTTCGTTTTTTTTCAGTTGCATTTTGTTCACATTTCTATTTTTGAAGCATGCAATTAGCTTGTAGTATTTTAAAGCAACACAAAGGAAGTTTCAGTTTGGGTTGATTTTGGCGGCCAGCAGACAGAAGGTAGGGTTTTGCCTGAATCAAGACTGACTGCATTTCCCATGATGACCAGCGCATAGTGTCGTAAAGTCCTGAATCTCACCGTGCGTGTTGTTGGATTGAAGTACATTTGTCTCCAGTGGGTGTGTGAAGGATGAATGGCAGGGTTCCTGCCATCCTCTTCAAAGTTGCTTAGTGCCGGTTAAAGCAAGACGGACCCCCTGGGGCCATGACAGAGGTGTCATTCAACAAGCTGTAAGTTGACCTATAATCACAAAATTTATGAAGATATTCTTTGAAGTTTGAAAAGTTGCTTGGTGTTGGTTTAACTGATTGCTCTCCATTATATTTCTTTACGAGGAACAGTACTGACATATGCTTTGTGTCCATGAGGTGGCTGTGTTGGCATGTGGTTAGTAATGAAGAGTAGCTGCAAGTTCAGGTTTTAAAATGCATAGTAGAGCATTGCTTTGGCTCAACTCAATAGACATTTAAGACTAAACATTAAAATTGTATGTTTTTTAATAAAATGGAAGCAGAATATCAGAATCCAGTTTTATTTCCACATAATTTCTAAAACCATTTTTTAAACGTCAGTAAATCACACTCTAGAAAAAAAATCACAAACAACTTTTCATTATATTTAAAGACAATAAATTAAATAGCAATATAGCGAAATTAGTGTTCATTCAGTGTAAAATTTTATACTCACTATTTTCGAGCCCAAAAGAAATCCCTCATATCAGCTAGTCAAGATGGATTGTTCACAAGAAGATAAAATAATATACCAGTTGTACCGCTCACCAAATACACTATTAAAAGCTTAGCCAATAAAGTAGTAGTAAAGTAGTTTAAACCTTTGTCTAAGGCAGTTTCACAGAAACCTAATGTAGGATCATTCCAGTGTTGGACTGGAAGATTGAACCCCCCCATCCCCTAAGCCCTGTACCGCTGCCAGGTTCCCTCAGGAACACAGATTAGACTAAACATCCCGCAAAGGACATCCTTCTGTCCCGCTCTTTAGAGCTTTTCTCTTCCGTTTCCAGCAGATCACGATGACCATGATAATCAGACCCATCACCATCAGGACGAGTAGAACGCCACCGGCAATAACAGCAAGAGAGTACACTGCAAAGATAGGAAAATACAACTATTATCACCAAGAATTATATTTCTTAGCAATACACAAAAAGATTTCCAACTGAAAATGTCATTGAGGACAGCGGGATAACTTACATTCATTACACATGTGTAATACTGTTTCTGGCCCTCACACGACTCCCCGATCAACACCCGGGTGAGAATTACTTTAGATTAACGCGTACAATTGTTAAAATGTGTGAGGTGTTAACACTGCTTTGATGCTATAAATAGGAGAATTAGGGAAGTAATGTGTTTTCATATATCACCGAAATTGACATGTGCAATGTCACCTCCATAGTAGTTCACAATGATGTTGTGTAACTAGAAAGCATGTGCATTCTGATAATGTCCAAATCATTGTTCAAATAAGATTCCTTTTGTTGACTCATACATAATTCCCCGATAACCTGCAGTGAGTAGTGGCCAGTAGTGGAACCAGTCCCTTCTCAGGGACTGGTTCCTAACCTCCTTTCTGAAACCCCAGAGCAGGTTTTAATGCTGCTCTACGGTGGAGCATCATCGGCTTGCTAAAATGCCATCCTTTTTCTACTACTGCCACAACTGTGGGATTGAATGTCCCCCTCATTGACCTAATCGAGTTCTGTGTTGGTAAAATAAAAAAAATTGTTGATCCTAATGTAACATCAACCAGCTGGGTCATTTAAACTCATCTTCATGTTGGTGAGTTTTATGTGGACATGAGGAGGCTAAACAGCAGGCAACACCAAAAGCTCTGTGGGTCACCCTAGCTCAATTAGAAAGTTACCCAATTTTACACTGGGGCCCTGGGTTCGAATCCAACCTGGGGCAAGGGTATACATAAACAGCATCCACTGTGTTCTTAGACAAGACACTCCAGAAATCATGGGCCTGCAGGTTTAAGATGTGCCTATGCTTCAACACACCTGAATCAAATAATCAGGTCATTAGCTGGACTCTGAGGAACTGGACTGCTACTGAGGAGGTGATTCAGGTGTGTTGAAATTTTAGTGAAGTTGTAGGACAACGGCCTTTGAAGACTGGAATTTTATGCCAACCTTGTAAGTCACTTTGGATAAAATACTAAAATATCTATACCCAGAGATCCAGTGGAGGGGCTCAATTTCAACGATGTGAATGAAATGTGTTGCAGTAAGCAGTGTTTTGGATAATATAATCAGCTATTTATTACTTATATTAATTCCTTCCTGATATGTGAGCAGTATCGACAGCAATCGGGTTTCCAGTTGTACTTTAAAAGTTTGGATGCATAACAGATGTATAGTATGTGGAGACGATGTTACGGCGGTTTTTACATCATATTCGAGCCTTGATGTCAGTAACTTGAGTAAAACACAGACTTTGCTGATCCAGTGCGAATGTGCCACAAGTAACAGAGGGGGGGGGGGGGGGGGGG
>JAVLVB010000561.1:109052-126308 GCA_032876305.1 Orestias chungarensis | reverse complement strand
TATATATATATATATATAAATAAAGTACCTACAACATATACTGCCAAGAACAGTAGGTTGAACTCCTTTTCAGGTTAAGGTAGGTGTTATCAGGCTGACTGTGGCTCAATGCATGATTTTGGCATCAGTGTGAATAGAACAGAATAGAATAGAAGTACTTTATTGATCCCACCAGGGAAATTACTTCGCAGTGGCAGCATACAATCAAGAACACACAATTACAACTAACATGAGTAGTAGTTCTAAATAAAATTAAATATAAAATGCTGGAAAATGTAAAAATGTTTTAAATTTCAAATGCTACTTAACAGTAAGAATTATATGTACAGAAAATGTGCAACAAATGCAGTTGTGCAAAATTGAACTGACCATAATCAGTGTCGGACAATGAATTAGCGTTTATTGCACAGTGAGATGGCATGTGGCAGAAAAGATTTCCTGTATCTGTCCCTTCGACATCGGAGCTGAAGCAGTCAATGTGAAAAGGTGCTCCGCTGTCTGTCCACTCTGTGGTGGAGAGGATTATCTTTGTTGTCCATGATAGACAACAGCTTCTTCCGTGTCCTCATCTCCACCACAGTTTCCAGGGACTCTAGCTTTTGTCCTAGTACAGAGCCAGCTTTCCTGATGATTTTGTCCAGTCTGTTAGAGTCGCTGGCTCTGATGCTGCTTCTGATATTGTGCTGTTAGCAGGTCCTGACAGTAATAATGGTGTCAACATTGTACTTAGTCAGAGAGCCTCTTATTTTGTTGCAAGACTCACTACTGCTAGAGATTCTTCATCCTCAGAAAAAAAAAATCCATCCACAAATGACTCTTTAAAGATCCTGCATGACATGAGTTACCAAAACATTTTATTTCCCTTTTGAATAAATAAAGTAGTTTTGTATTTAATTTAAATTAATTGCATAACTGTATTATCATTATAAAATCCATCCACAAATGACTCTTTAAAGATCCTGCATGACATGAGTTACCAAAACATTTTATTTCCCTTTTGAATAAATAAAGTAGTTTTGTATTTTATTTTAATTAATTGCATAACTGTATTATCATTATAAAATATTTTGTAACATGTCTCACACTAAATCATTGACTGAAAACTGACAATGACTCTGTTTGTAAACATTACTTACACATGTAGACCAGTAACGGGAATTTAAATGAACATGTCATTTTGCAGACAGTGGTATGACTAGTACAGGAACCTGATTGGCCCAGAAGTAAAATCAGAGTGTCGACACAGAGATCACCACATACGCTGATGATGATGTCATTGTCTCAGTTCTTAGTTCCTCTGAAAAACCTCTGAACATGTCCTGCCAAGGATTTTTCAAAATTTTCTCGATATTAATTTGACTAAAACAAAAGCAATGTAAATATACCTGGGGAAAATCCCCACACTAATCTCTCCAGTGGGAAACAATGACCAATAATTACAGCAATACTAAATGGCATGGGATTGGATTCCCGTGGATGAGCTGGCCAAAGTGGCTGGGGAGAGGGAAGTCTGGGTCTCCCTGCGTAGGCTGCTGCCTCCGCCCCCAGATGAGCGAAATATAATGGACTGATAGATGGATTAATCTGTTCTTACATTTGCTTTTTTATTGGAACTGGTCACCTTCCTTCAATATTAACAACCTGGTATATCTTTTACATTCCTCAGTCACCTCTAGAATTCCAGGCTGTTAAAGAAGGGAACATTTTGGCTGATCCTAGCCTTCCACTGTTGGCATATTTCTATATTTTACTTTCTGGATGGGGATGCAAAATGCCGTACTGACAAACATTTAAAAAAATCCTTTTTCACTGCTTATCCTATCCTGGTTAATTCCAGGTCCACATTGTAAGGACACGCAACAAGTTGCTCCTTTGGGATATTCAAATTTACTTGGATTGACTTGATATCCAGTAGCTAATCTGAACCAGGAGAGAAAGGAACTGTATACTGAGGGAAGCTTGTCTATACAAGATCCATGAGGCTGGTAAGACATAGTGTGCTTAAGAAAGAACGGGTAAGAGCAAGGAAACTCATTCAAGTGATATCTTCTTACAGTGATGAGTTACAGAGTTTGTGCCACATTGGCCGTTTGACTCATTTTCCCACCAACCTCTTGTCAGGCAAAACTGTTTACAAGTAAGATTCTTTGTCATTTAGTCAGTTTATTATTGTTGTCATTACAGAAGATTTGCTACCTACACACGTTTAAACGACTGAGAAAATAAAGGGCATGTGGAGTTGATTGTCATCCACTGATTAGAAGTCCAGCTACTCAAGCCACAGCTTTGTTTTGTTTGTACCAGTGATCACAGATGAATTGTTTGTACCAGTGATCACAGAAGAGTTACAGAGTTTGTGCCACATTGGCCGTTTGAAGTGTACAGTCTCATCATAGTTTCCACTCCTGACATCATATTGGTTTGTCTAGAGTGCTTCAGAGAGGTAGCTCAAGCTTTTATTACAAATCCAGCTGGAACATCTATTGGAAAATAAGAGCTTTCATTGAAATATTTGTGGGTACATGTTAGGTAGACTATAATTTGCCTACTACAGTGCTTGTCCAGGCAAGACTTCTCTTTTCACAGGAAAAATATGTAATTATAGAGTATGTGGAGAATATAAAAAAAGATGACTCGAAACATCTTTCAGGGAATACATGTAAATTAAGTCACCATCTAGATGCTGTTCACATTAAGATTAAATTGACTTAAATGGTACGTGGTCAGTGTGTGATTCATGTGTTTATCAAGAATTACTGAGTTATACATTATTATGAACCACGTGTCCCTGAGTTGTTTTACTTAGTCAGAAACACAGCAGCTTTTTAGGATTTTTTTTCAAACGGTACTTGTTATCCCATTCCTCAAAAAGTCTCTTACACTTTTATACCCCATCCTGATCAGCTGGTTTCTATAGTCCAAAGGTGGCCAAGCTGTCTCAGTACTGCCATCTCAGTGTGAATGAGCCCACTCATGTGAAACCATCTCCAGTTCACAATTCTTCCACTTATCTTTTCAAGATCTGTACCTATTCTAACCGGGTCATGAAGGGGATGATTATTGGGTGAGAGGAAGTCTATGCTCCAAACTGTCATGTTCTTGAACTGTTGAAGAACATTAAAACTCCATGCAGAAAGATCCCGTTCATTCTAATTGATTTATTTGGTATTTCAAATGTTTTCTATTCAAGGAGAACAAGCCGATTGCCTGGATTCATTGACTTGCATCATGTACTCCTCTTATTCTAAGAGAGAAACAGCTAAGCATAATGGAAACTTGAAAAACTTTCCAAAACATTTGCAAAACAAGCCTTTACCCCACAACCTAATTGTTGCAAGTTTTATCTTTTAACATTTTATTTAGTCACACTGAAGAAAAAAATGATCTTATTATTTGTGTATGGTTTCTAATGCAAATATCTTGGTAAATAAAACAAGTATAAAAAAGATTTTTACCTGGTTTGAGTGAAAAGGTTTTGAGCTAGTACTAGTTTTTTATTCACTTAAAATAGCTGAGAGGTTACTTGTAAGTTAGATTTATTTTATTTAATCTTTAGTAAGATATTTGCACTAGAATCTAGAAAAACATATGCGGCAAGGTTTTGTGTTCTTACTACTTTCTTAGTTGTGTTTTTTGTTGTTGTTTAAGTCACTGTAACACCAGGTTTATTACTCTGCTCTGAATGTGTCTTATTTTATTTTGAAGTGCACTTAAGAATAAAGTGGATGAGATTAAAATGGAACAGCTTGGCCTATTGTTCTAAATTTCTAGCCATTTGTGTTTCAGTCGAGTTGGAGGTGGAAGGGAGCATCCAAACACTTCAAGTTTTCCTGATCATCCGTTTGCGGTAATCCTTGTCAGGAAACTGTAAGTGTGTGTTGTTGAGGGACAAATGTACCATATTATTATAACCTAATGTATGTTACAGATCTTTTGATTGTAAATGCACACCCACAAGTGAATCCAGACAAGACTTAATTTTCTAATAATTGTTTAAAGTTCAGTGGAAAAGAAAATGTTCTTCTTGATTCTAGTGAATGTAGGAAATGCCTTTAAGACAAAAGAATGCAAGACTGGGCGTCCCCCATAGCTTCCTGTTTTCTGGCTGGTTTGTAAGGATTTCAATGCTGAGAGCCATCCTCTGTAAGACTGCATGACTGGAAGAGCATGGGAACCATATTTGGATTAATGTTAACATATAGATTAAATCATTTCAGCAAAAGAAGGTCATCCTTTTTTCTAAACACACACATAAAGAACATACAAAAAAACCTTTGGCAGCACTTCAAAATGTCAAAACAAACCACATCTGTTAATGAAATTAGATGCAATTTTGTATGGAACAAGTCATTACAAATACACAAAGATGTTATTGAACTTTTGTTTTGGTTGGAATCTAATCCTTACCAGCAGCTCTGACTCACCAGTTCAGCAGAATGGGTCAAATCGTTTGGTGAAACACCCGTAGTAACACATAGAAGGTCTGGCAGCCTTTAATGCTCTATATGAGATCTCAATTGCTGGAACAGATGGGTATTTTGTTATACCAGCTATTAGCTGTTCTGCCCAAATGGCATTTTACATTCTGAAAAGAATATAAAAACATTCAATAAATTTAAAAAAAAATAACATGTCCTTGCTAAAATCTCAGAGGGTTGCATAGTCTTACTCCATGCCTGTTCTTGAAGCAAACTGAATTTTGGATTTGAATCATTTCAAGTCAAAATTCATACCTACCCAAGCAATACTGACAAAAACTGGTCATTTAAATTAAATTAACAAAATCAGTACACAACCTGAATATCATGAAAATAGCCATTGTTTCAGTCAATGACCTGATGCAATCTGCTTTCCTTAGATTGGAAACTTTGTCAAACTGAGTTGTTTATGATGTATCTATGTTTTAATTGATTTTCTTGAAAAGCGGCTTCAGACGACATCTGTTGTAAGTTGCTGCTATATAAATAAACTGATTCTTGATTCTCTTGAATGAATAAATGCGTAGTTAGGCTTGCATTTATATAACAATAGATAAAGGTAATGAATTTAGTACTGTTGAACAGCATGTGTGTAATTGTAATAACAATTCAGTTTTGGTCTTTGAATTGAGATACATATGCAACTTTAAGACAAACATATTCTGTAAAGGTGGGTAGTGAACTTATTAAGATCATCAAAGCCCAGCTTTAGTTGCAGTAAGTAATAATGCAGGCTGGCTGTGAAGGATTGCAAATGGAAAGTGCATAGATATAAACTGCAAAATACCCTTTTGCTAAGTAACTCAGTTTTCCTTGTTACCATGCGAACATGAGGGTAATGAGCCATAACATGGTCGAGGCCTGCTGGAACAGAGCAGCAGCCTTTAAGGGTCTCAACAAGCTTATCAGTCAACTTTGATAAATACACTTCACATTCCCAAGTAATGAAATGGTGGATAAATATAGAACTGTCACCCTACATGGCTTAGCAGTGACACAGGAGCAGGTTTTCAGGATTATGAGCTTAATGGTTGTTTATGCTAAAAACCTGAGGAACTTTAGCCACACAGTTGGTCCAAGATATGTTCTAACACCCGGCTCACTTTAGCTAAACAGAAGAGAACATTTAAAGTCCAGTGAATTTAATTTAAACAAAATTAATTAATTTCATTATAAACTGAGTGAACTGAGTTAAAACTGGATTTGTTTAAGGTGAAGTAACCAATTTTTTAGTGCCTCACTGTCAAAGGCACCAGAGGCTCAAGAGTCAAGTGCCTCGTATAATGGCTTTGTTGATAAAATGGTCATTAATGGTCATGGTAGTTCAATGTCCAGGGTGCTGATTCATAAATCCAAGATTGCAGATTAGGCCATATTTTGGGATATCCTGGTTTAAATAAGCCTTCATACTTTGATAATTAATCATGGATCAATTTTTTTTTTGTGTGTGTATTAAATAGAGAATAGGAAGTTTCCTTTTGCTGTTTGACGTCTAAATTGCTAATCCTGTAAAACACATATGCAGATTCGGAATTGTGTGTGGTAAGATATCCTCTTGACTTTTCTAACTGCTTCCACAAGGTATTTATCTCACTGGTGCCAAAGGCCCATGTGTGAGAATCATCATAAGCAAATGTTCAGGTAGGTAATACTTACTGGATTTTTTTCTCTCAACAGTACACTAACTGGATCTTGTTATAAATATATGAGCTCTTTTCAGTGACGTCTTCGCCAGTATGTATTACTTTTAAGTGACTTGCCTTGTTGACTCCACAGACAAGAGTCTCCTCATCTTCTTCATTCGAGGTTCCTTCACCATCATTAACCAGTCACAGTACCTTGAATATTTTCACAGCCAAATAAGTATGATAAAGAAATATCAGGCACCTTCTAAATTGTTAGTACATTGTATTCAACATTTTATTTAGATGCTTACCAATCTGGAAACTTTTATATATTTAATATGTCTATCTTATATTTAAGATGTGTAACAAAAATAGTAACATGAATTTCAGATTCTGACAGATTCACAATGCTACTTAATGTTTAATTTTTAAGTTTGAAGTTGTCAGTTTAAACAAATAACATTTAACTCCTTCAGTGGTTTTGTTGTTTTCAGTTAAACATAGCGGTTATTAAATGAATGTTTTGTTGTTCCTATATTTGTATACATTTTTGTTTATCTTATATGTTGTTAATTTGGTCTGTTTTTTCCTGATTAAATGTATTGTCATTACTTATTAGTGAATCTGTGATCAAACACATGGTCGGTTAAAGAAAAGCGGAATTTCTTAAATACAATAGCACCTCATAAAAGCCTGGTTTGGGACAAAAAGTGGTTTGAGCTGAAGAATGTGACATTTCTCAAGATGTTGGATTGTGTATGACAGCTCTACCTGATGGAAGAACTCTACCTTTTGGCTATTAGGGTGCAAGAAAGTACCTAGATTATCCTAGATTTAAGACACCTTTGTCATGTATGATCCAAGTGGGTGTGGTAAAACTTTTTTTGTCAAAAAAGTGCTCAAGAATTGTGTCAATGTATTGAATGTAATGCCTGACATTACGTTTAGCATACATGTCAACCTATGTATGCTAAATTTAAAAAATAAATACAAATATTTAATTAATCCAAGGCTTTCCTAATTTTTTTGAAGAATTAATTCTGTTTCCTCCTGATTAAATTCATCCGGTTATTTTAGATTGTCATGTTCATGGTTCAAAATCTTAAGCAGTTATGATTTTCACACAGTATAGACCTCATTGTTATATGAGCATCCTTATGTTAACTCAAAATGTTTGTCATCATGGGAGGGACAGTTGCACCATTAGCCTAAACATTATATGGTGTTTTTGAAGAGCCCTAGAGATAAATTACAAGTCCTTAAAGGCTCTCTTCCTTGAGAGTTTTGAAGATGCAACCAGAGAAGCTCATGGTTATTGAATCATTTTTCTAACCCCTACCTGTCCAGAAAGTTACAGACTGAGAACAGGTATACTTCTTCCTCCGTGGCCAATTGTCTTTGTAACTTTTCTTCTGTTTAAAATTCAACTTCAAACACCCAGGTTGGAGTAATTTCCTTCACACTCTGAATGAATTGAACACAACGTTTTTTTTTCATTAATAATTCTCAAGCCTGTGAATCTGACACAAACTGACACAATAAAGCATTATTAAACACATCTGCATGGTTGGAATCTAAAACTTGCTGTATTGCTAAACACCCAGCCATAGTTGGGTGAGAAAAAAAGGTAGCCTGATTGTTATCTTCCAAAGTCAGAGTCAGTGAGTTCACATTTCACAACTCACTGACTGATACATCGTCGTCCGGCATATATCGTCACCCTTCACGGGTGACGATATATGCAGGACGACGATGTATGCAGGTCCTGTATAGTCGCTCAAAAAGCAAAAAAGTCCACTAAAAACTAATATAGTCAACTCTCCAGCTGATAAGTCATGGTTAGTAGTCCATGAGCACTTGTCTTCTTCTATGAGTAAGGAGTTAGGTGAAGTGGATAAAAAGAGCTGTGGGTTGTCAAGCAAAGCAACGAGAACTTGTATCAAATTTGAAAAAAGAATTTGCCAAGTGGAAGAAGGTTGTTAATGAAAAGGAGGGGAAATAGGACAAAACCTTGAGGTACACCTAACCTAACCAGAGAAGAGTGGGATCTGAAGGATCTAAGTGGAGTGAACTAAGTACAGCCAAGGGTTGTGTGAAAACCTATGAAATACTGCGGCCACAATCAGATCAAGAAAAATGAAAAGACAGACCAAAAAACATTCTGCAGCTATGAAAATGGAATTTTCACAGCTGCATTTTTTTGGTAACCAGTGCAAAAACCAGACTGGAATTTTTTGTCTTTTTGGTCAAGTGATGACCAGTGATGTCAAGCTGTGGGGCTGCAGTTTTTTCAATACTTTTTAAACAAAGAGAAGGTTGGAGATGGGTTGAAG
Organism: Orestias chungarensis; assembly: GCA_032876305.1. Classification (NCBI taxonomy): domain Eukaryota; kingdom Metazoa; phylum Chordata; class Actinopteri; order Cyprinodontiformes; family Cyprinodontidae; genus Orestias; species Orestias chungarensis. The sequence goes on along the minus strand of JAVLVB010000561.1, from coordinate 117,872 downwards.
ATCAATACATTTGTTAAGATCAAATCCTTTTTTTCAGTGCAAAATTCAGCCTCAATTGAAGTAATAAAATATTTCAGCCTTTTTAACAGAGCGTATCTGTGCAGCAGCTAACTTCTTGCACAGATTAATACATAGAGACAGATGCTCAGAGGGTTATTCTGGGAGAGGATGGATCATGGCAGTAGTTATTGGAAGAAGGGAAGAAAAAACATACAACTTTCCAAGAGATGTAGGATCTAGTGGAAATGTAGGACTTGGATTTTTGAATCTGGTTGGCTAGTTTGGAAACAGAAGGACACTAAAGGTGAAAAAACTACTGAATCAAGAATGGAGGTTCAGAAGATGGAGTGGGAGAAACAGGACAGAGATGCTGATTGACCCTATTGATTTTATTATTAAAATCTAAAATCAGAGAATCAAAAGTTTCTGAAGAGTAGAAATGAGATGTCATCATTAGAAGAGATTATGCTAGAGTAGTAAGAAGATTTGGTTTGACAAATTAAAAACTTGATGATTTGACAGTATCCACAGACACGGTAAGACTTTCCATTCCTCACTGTAAATTATCTCGAGCCCACCACCAGAATTGCAGTGTTGGGAGATATAAACAAAATCAGGTGGAGTAGAGTCACTTAGTTGTGAAAAGTCTGAAGGTTGTTTCCAATTTCTAATCACTTAAAGAGACCTGTGAGGAAACTTTTTTTTTAACTTCTACCTGTAAAACATATTTACAAAGTAAAAACAGACAAAATAAATTACCTGTATGTTTACTATGAACATGCATTTTTTGCTTTAGAGATCATCTTAGCTTGAACTATACTTGCCCTTTTAATGTGTATCAGGAACCAGGGTATTTGTAAGCTACGCAAGGGATACTTTGATTCCTGTGATAAAAGATTAGAGATAAAGTTCAAACTGCCATGCCCCAACAAGAAAAATGTTCACCTCTGTTGCTTCTCTGTACACTATTTATACCAACACACCCAACAACTATTGTGTAATTTCACGGGCAAGCTCAGACACCATACACCCACCCAGAAAGAGGATTAAACATTCATGGTTAGAGGACAGTTCTAGAATTATTATGAGACATGATAAAATCCTAAATGGATAAGATGTTAAAATATGCCATCTTTGGCCGTCAATTTATTTTGCTGATGTGGTTTTACAAGAATTTATTTGGTTTAATTTTTAAAAAGGAAGAGAGGAAGAGAAGGAATGGAATTGTTGGTACTCTACTTTGCGATTTTTTTTCAGTGGAGCATGACTTAAAAAAAATTTCATAACTTCACCTATTCTTTAAACTGAATTGTCTGGCATTTTCCCCAGTAGCCAGTCCAGGTATGATTGGCTATACCCCCAAGAGTTGATCAAAGGGACTTGCACTTATGGCATCTTGGTGAAAAGGAGCACGTACAGATAGATCGCTGCTAAATCATTTAGATCAATCCTAATGTAATATAGTTTTGTTAACGTGAAAACATTTACTGAACATTATGCCACTGAAAAAAAAAGTTTTGCAAACATTATAGTGGTGACTCTGAGCTGGTGAAAGCAGAGCACAGGGGGCACAAAGACAGGATGCAGCTGATTAATTTACAAACTCACAAAATAATGTTTACACAGTGTATTCCTGCTTTCTTTATTTCAGTCTACAGTAACTCCACTTAAAACATCTTAACAAAGTGCCTGAACACATCTACTTCACTCCACAATAATATCAAAATACAGTTTCTCCATTTATTAAATTGGGTTTTCCATGTTATTAATTTACATTTACATATACTATGATATTCAGATGCATTGTTCTGTAGTAAACCATCAACTACAAATGGTGACTAATCTGTCATGAATTAGCAGGAACTGGACCAAAATGCATAGGATTCAGCAGCAGTTTCAAAGTTGATGATTTATTAAACATAATGATGACTTACATGGCTTACAGCAACCAGGACACTAGGAACACAGGGAACCATGAGAGAGAATCATGAGAATCTGGCAGGGAGGAAAAGCAGGAGAGAAGCTTAAACACTGTTTGTGAGGGGTGGAACCAAATCAATGAAAGTAAATGCAGCTGATACTAATCATAATGTGGTAGGCTGAGAGAGAGAAAGCAGGGAAAAACGACAGGAAACACAAAAACCAACAAGGAAACTATCAGACCATGACATAATCAACTTATATTCTGTAGAAAACAGAGAACTGAAATGTGTTACTAGAATTTTCTTATGCCAAACTTAGGTCAGACTTCTTAGTTTTCAAAACAATCCTATTGTAACATTTACATTTTAACATTTAAATAATATTATTAATTAAAACACTTCAAAAACCCTGAACCCATGTTGCATATAAAAGAATACAAAAGTCCTGTCTGTAGTCCTAGTTTTTCCTTTAACGGACAGGGTTCAATGAAGTTCCAGCAAAACACTGCATTCTGGCGCTGCGTAGACACAAAATGGCCACTTTTAACTCAATAAAACCTTGTTTTTTGCTAAATAAATTAAAAGTACAATTATGTAACTCAACCTATTACTTTATTTAAGATAACCTGAAAGAGTTTTTTCAAATTTTCTGACCTATAGAGAGCAGATGAAAGCAGAGCAATAAGGACACAATGCAGCTTGTTCCCTCCAGTTTGCGTTTTAGTCATTCGCAAACGATTCATTCAATTTGAACTAGTCTTTTAAATGACTCGGGAGTAAATAGTCATCCCAGTGATTTATTCCTTCATGCACATCCCGTACCTTTCCTTTCCACATGGCAGGCAGCTGCATAACCTCAGTCAGCAGGACAGGAAACAGAAATTATTCGTTCACGAATTCATCATTGGGAAGCCTCAGGTCTTCGTTCATTTGTCACGTGGCAGTCAGCGCAGGCTTAAGAGCAGTTTGCTCACAAGACTGGATCATTCATAGTCCGGATTGTTATTACAGGATGACAACTGAGCTTTGGCTTGTTTCAAGGATTCTGGTACTGACAGGAGGCAGTGGATGGAGACATGCATGAAGCTGAGTAAATTAATGGTCAGAGAGGTGTAGAGGAGTAACCTTCAATGAGCTGGTTCCACAGTGTCTGCTTAGAATAAGGTCAAGTGCTTTACCGGCCCTGTGAACAAAAGGAATGGTTAACTACTGCAGAGTAAATGAGTGAGTTTAAGAAAATAAGTCTTCAAATAAATGTCAATAAAGTATAAAGTATCTTGAAGGATATCTAGAAAGAGATGATTTGCATATGCAGAGATGAATTCAGACTTGTTCACTGTACACTAAAAGTTTGGTTTTGGATGGTGGTGAGTGATTTACTGAGCAGAGATTTCTGAGGTTACGTTTCTGTTTGTAAAAGTAGAAATAACAGAAATGGGGTGCCGACACATTGTGGGGAGAAGAAGGTAGGGTTAGTTTGGTGACGCTTTCGCACAAGCACATGCAGCTGTTCTGTGTGAATGTTTGAAGACCACCCCCTGGGAGGCAGACACAAAACCAAGGCCTAAGAGGACTGATCAGACATACTTCCCTACAAAATGGATCCTTGAGTGGCCTAATAATTCTCACATACTGACTGGTTTTCAGGTTAGAGTTTCAGTCAAGTGGGAGGAGTCACACACAGGAGATTTACAGTGTCAATTAAGTTTATTGCTGTGCAGTTCAACTTTGTGTTGCTACTTTTAATTTTTCACCAGTGAAAAAACTCATTAATGTTACCCCTAGCGTCTTATCTTTACTTAGCTGAATTTAAACAATTATTAAAAACACAAGAACATGTAATTAGTCTGGCATTACTTAGAACCTTCCTATGTACATATGGTCATGCTTATATTCTGTCATGAACTCAACTTTATGACCAACATATGCCTAAATTTCCTGAATAGGATGTATGGACCATTTGTTCTCCATCAGGATGTATTGATCATTGGATTGGTTGACATCTATGTAACGTTCTGTTGTATGTATGTGACTGCTTGACTAATAAAAGCAAGAAGGGAACTCGGAACATCGAAGAAGCTGGCTGAGTTTCTGGTGAGGTGTGAACCCAAAAATCCAGACAGAGCTTTTCCAATGCGCATGTAATTAAAACCGATGAGGTTTCTTCTTTCCTTCCTCATCTTTGCCCTTTGGTAAATCAGCGAGGGTTTGTGTTTTAAACCCAACAATACCTTTATATGTTTATGTTATGTCCTTCAAACAATAGGAACGCAAAAAGCAAAAGCACATATAGATTAGAAGTTTTCAAGAATCAAGAATCAGTTTATTTATATAGCGCCAATTTACAACAGATGTCGTCTCAAGTCACTTCACAGAAAATCAATTAAAACCAAAGATACATTATAACAAATCAATTTGAAAAAGTTTTCAATCTAAGGAACCCCAGCAGATTGCATCAAGACATTGACTTGCAGCATTCACTCCTCTGGAATCAGCAGACAGAAACAATGGCTTGTGTTGTCGTTGACTTTACAGCAATCCCTCATACTGCATACATGCATATAAAGCTCTAAAGGTATGTTCAGGGCTTTATATTTGTTCCAGTGTGTGCTTTCTGAGGGATTTACAGTTTTCTTCTAGTGCCGCTGTCCTGATATACTTTGGACATTATCCTCAGTGTAAGAGCAATGGGAAAACCCAAATAAACTTAGAATTATGTATTTACTTTAGTCAGCTCATCGTAAACATGAATTGGATATTAATAAAATTGTTTGTTTCTGTCTTTCACTGGGAGCTCCATTTGTATTTTATGAGTATTTGTATAAATAAACACTTTTAAATCTTAAATTCCTTCTCCAGTATCCCTCTTAAGAGCAAATGAGCAACATAAGGTGTAATTATCATTTATTTTATTTGATGCTCCAGATCACTAAGGGCTTTTGTGTGGTTCTATGTATAGTAAAATAACAGACCGAGCTGGCACAGTATCTGTGCGTAGATTGTGGTGGGCCAGTTTGGACCAAAAAGTCCAGGGCAGATTTTTTGTCCCTGTCCAGGTCTGCCACGCTCTTGGTCACGCTTTAGACCTGACATATGGCATTAAGTGTGAAAAGTAACTTTTGAGTTCTTTTTAACTGAGTACTCAAAAATACTCCGAAAGAAATACAGAAGATTTAATAATTGTAGCTTTCTATCAGACAATACTGTTACAACTTTTAAAGAATCCATTCCATCTTTAAGTTCTTCAGTATCTCAAAAAAACAAAGTGGAGGGCAGCAATTTAATCTCATTAGACAACGTAGCCCCTTCAAAAAGAAAAGTGATTACTCAAATGAGTAATCACTTTACTCAAATGAGTAATCACCTGTTTTATTTCAGAACTTCGTTTCGTACCTTGAAGGAAAACACCAGAAAATTGGAGAAGAAATGGCTCCTTAAGTCACTATTGATATTCTCATGGCCTCAGACCTGTGTCTATTCTATTTCTGTTAGATCTCAGTGCTGCTTTTGACAAAGTCACAATCACAATATCCTCAAACAGAGGCTTAAAGGGATCAAGGTAGCACTAGGATAGTTTTACTAGTATCTGTCTGATAATAGTATCTGTCTGATAGACAGAAGATTTGTCATCTAAATGACAAATCTTCTCCGCATTGTAAGGTTACGTGTGGACATGGACGTAATTTTGTGGGGGGTTACAGGGGACATGGCCCCTGCACTTTTCAAATGTCGGATTTGGTCCCCTGCACTTTTTACTGTCCAAAAACAATGTTCCGCTACACTACACCAAAATTGTCAGCACTAGGACCAAGCAGAAAACAACCGCTCAAGCTGAAGCCCGCTTTATGAGTTTAGACCACCCACCAGCACTTGATTGGCTCTCTGTTGTTTGGATCTCTTGTGTGATTGGCTGTCTCCACTGTCACTCCTTAGAAGCTAACCTTACAATCATCTGACGCACTGCTGAATTTGGTCTGTGATTGGAAGGTCATAGTGCTGGAGTCCTAAGCACTATCGTAATTATAACTATATGGTGGCAGGGTCTATTTTTTCAGCTTCTTGTTAGTTGTTGGATTTTTGAGAAATCTTAAATGGTTACGGTTTTAAGGAGCACGCAGTTTGGTCATTGGATGGAAAACTCTACTGTAAGTTGGACATTTATTTGTGTGATTGGGTCGGGAAAGCCAGAAGGGTTGTAATATCAGGTGTATTCATTTACGATAATCTTTGAATTGGTGTTTGAATTGGTGTTTTGTGCCTGAGTTGAGCAGCATGCAGTCAGCAACATTTTTGATATGATCAATTTAATTATGAGATATATTAATTATCTCTAAGCCTTCCATAAACGTGAGCAGTATTGACAGCTGTCTGGTTTCCAGTACTACTTTAAAAGTTGTGGTGTATGATGACAGAGGCATAGTAGGTGGAGACGTTGTTACGACAGCTTTTACATAATAACCTTAATGTCAGTAAATTCGAGTAAAACGAAGACTTTGCTCATCCTGTGCGGGGGGTAATTGGTGCGAATAGGCAAGTACAGGATTAAGAAAAACATGATAATGTTTTGCTACATGCTTAATAACAAGTCAAACCAGAAAAGGAACCATTAAATTCAAAAGTAACAATCCAAACCTAGAAGAACTACGAGAAAACATGGTGAACTGATATACGAGAGTTTCGTTCACCTTTGAAATTGAAATTTCGTCCATGCTTATGGAGTACCACAGGGTGACATATTTGGCCCAATTCTATTTATTATATATATGCTCCTTACTGGTAAAATCATCAGAAAGCATGCTGTTAATTTACACTTTTATGCTGATGATACTCAACTGTATTTACCAATAAATCCTGATGAATCCAATCAGTCTGGTAGATTATCTTTGAATTGGTGTTTGAATTGGTGTTTTGTGCCTGAGTTGAGCAGCATGCAGTAAGCAACATTTTTGATACGATCAATTTAATTATGAGATATATTAATTATGTCTGGAAAAAATAAAAATGTGGTGGACTTTATACCTTTTGCTTTTGAACTCTGGTAAGACCGATGTTATCGGCTTTGGACCAGAACCTCTAAAATAGAAACTGCTTTGTCAACCCCTTAAACTAGCATCAAACTGGACTCTGGTAACAGAGCAAAGAACCTTGATGTAATTTTTGATCATGATATGTTTTTTAAGTCCCACATAAAACAGGTCTCTAGGATTTCCTCCCTCACCTTAGGAATATAGCCAAAATCAGAAAAATTCTTTCCTGGACTGATTCGGAAAAATGGGTCTATGCTGATGTTACTTCAATGCTGGACTAGTGTAACTCTTGATTAGCAGGAAGTTTGCAAAACGCAGTTGAATTTCTTCAGTTGATCCAAAAGGCTGCAACAAGAGTTCTGATTAAACTTAAATAGAGAGATTATGTCTCTCCAATTTTAGCTCCATGTCAAATCCAGAATGGATTTTAAGATTCTTATTTTGACATATAAAGCCTAGTTAAGCTCCATCATTCATCAGAGATCTGATTACTCCATATATTCCTAACAGAGCACTTCGCTCTTGAACTGCAGGTTTTCTGGTTATTCCTAAAATCTCTAAAAGCAGACTTCGATATTTTAGTTATCAGTCCTTAGTGAATAAGGCAGACATCCTGTCTAAAGTGAGTTTTAAAACTGTTTGATACAGTTTATAGTTAGGAGGAGGTAGAGAAGGCTGTCTAGCCTAATCTGGTTCAAAATTACTACTATAAGTCAGAATGCAATAAAAAGAGCAGAGATTTCTACCAATTGATTGTTTTCAGCTCGACCAGTTAGACCTTGTAAATTTTGTTTTTCTTTCTACTCTCAGTTTTAGATTTACTCAGAATACTTAGCTTGGAAGTGGACATCAGGAATGTTGACCAGAGCTGAAAATTTATGGTGTTGTGTCAGCCTACATTTTCAACATCTGTTCAGTCTAAAGACAGTGTGTCTGTGGAAGTACTAGATGGAAATTGATTTGCATTTGCATTTTGCAGTGCTAATCACACTTCTTATTCATAAGTAATGTAAAATACATTTAACATAATAACCGGTAGACAATGTTCAGTCCATACCCACACATCCTCCAAATCAAAACGTCCAAATGAGTCCGGAAATGAATGCATCTAAAAATCATATATGGTCGGGTTTCTTTTTGTCTAAAATCGTCATATACAGTCGTTTTTTTTGTCTGTGTAATCAGCGCCTCCACGTAAACAGCTGCGTTTTACTTAAACAGCTGCGTCTCTCTCTTTTTTATTTATTTTACTCGTGCACCAGATGGACTTAGGGTTAGGCATGTAAAAGGATAGTCCTCAGGGTTAGGACAAGACACAAGATTAGGTGCAAAGTTAAAAATTACTTTATGTTTAGAATGCAACCCGGACAATAGGCTAAGACCTGTAGAGGCGGTGTTTTTTTCAGACATTCATTTTCGGACTCATTGCACATTTTGATTTGGAGGACAGGCTGGTCAGACTGTCAGATATCACAGACATAAGGATATGACTTTCTCTTGTATTGTACTAATCACATATTGTCTGTAAAACTCCTTGTATCTGCAGTGCTGGGTAAAAAGCAGACATTTTCATGAGACTTTGACTCGGCCATCAGGGTAGATCGTATCTTAGTAGCTAGATCAGGAACATGTTGTAAGGACACAAAACGTGCTGTTGCAAAATCTTCACCAGGTTTAGAAAAGATGAATCACAGGTGATAACGGAAGAGCCACTGGGATTTCTGGAGATATTTCAAACACAGGGGTCACACCTGAAGACAGTGTACTAGTTTGGTTAGCTGTGTGTGTGTGTGTGTGTGTGTGTGTGTGTGTGTGTGTGTGTGTGTGTGTGTGTGTGTGTGTGTGTGTGTGTGTGTGTGTGTGTGTGTGTG
>JAVLVB010000561.1:76906-102913 GCA_032876305.1 Orestias chungarensis | reverse complement strand
TAACCCTCTCCTTTCTGACCATTTTTTGATAACTTTTGAGTTCTTTTTCACCGAGTACTTAAAATCTGAAAGAAAATGTCTTTATAGTAGGTGTCTATCGGAAAACGCTGTAACAGCCTTCAAAGAATCCATTCCACCTCTAATTTCTTCAGTATTTCAGAAAAACGCAGTGGAGGGCAACAAATTAATTTTATGCCCATCGAGTCAATGACTCGATGCAATCTGCTGGGGTTCCTTAGATTGGAAACTTTTTCAAATTGATTTGTTAGAATGTATCCTTGATTTTAATTGATTTTTTGTAAAGTGCCTTGAGACGACACCTGTTGTAAATTGGCGCTATATAAATAAACTGATTCTTGATTCTTAAATAATTGTGGCAACACAAAATATTGACACTTCAGGAATTTTCATCAACAGGGGTACTCACTTTTGTTGATGGTGATTCAGACCTTAATGGTTGTATCTTATGTTAGTTTGATGGAAAAATAAAGTTACAGTCTTATATAAGCTGCACAAAGACTACTGATCAACAGAAATTAAGGGGTGAACTCACTTTTGTGATATCAATAACATAACCGAATACAATTTATACAAATGTTGATAAATAGGTAAAATGTACAACGATTAATTATTTCATTTATAGATAAGCTGGTCCTAAAAAAAAACATAAATACAGATATCTTTTCAATTTCAATGAAAATTACTGTTAAAAAATTACATTTTTTCATTTACTTGTAAGTAAATGTTCATTTGAGAGTTAGTTCTTGCCAGTGAATTAAATTTAATTTGAAAATGTCCTTGGCATTTTCATATGAAATGAAATACTTATTTGACTGAACAAACAAAACAAATATTAGAATAAAAGTGAAGCTGATGTTGAGCACATATTGGATTTTATGTTGGTCCTGTAAGAAGAATTCAGATGTATTCTGCATCAATCAAAGTTCATCTAAACCTTGTTTTTGTATTTGCCCCATATTGACAGACAGAATTCAAGCGGAAAAATAAAGTTTTCTCAGCTTAGTCGAATTAGCTGGAAAAAAATTGTCACATCTTCTTGAGAAAACTAAACCTTTACAATTTTTTATGTTTTTCGACAAAGATAATTAGTTATCCAGATAGACAAAAAAGACTTCTGTTACTTGATCCATTAATTATCTTAAATGCTATGTTGACCTGTCTATGTACTCTTTATAATACTCTCCCTGAAACTACATTTGATTCAGAAGGGTCACAAGATAAATATTTCCACAAAAGGGTAGAACTTGGGGTTCATAATGTTTATCTCTCTAAATCACATGGATGAAAAATGAGCAAGAAGCTTCCAGAGACCATTATGTCACCTAACATTAGTTAAAGTAAAGGTTTGGCTTTTCCTGAAATTTTTTTCATTTGTCTTTTAATATGTCTGTAAAAACATATTAAAAACCACAGTGATAAAGGTTTGATATTTTTACGCAGGAAATCAATCATGTTTAAGACAGTTTTGTAATATTTCTAACAGTATTCTCTAGCAAGGTTATGATTGTAACCTTGATAAAACCTGAAACATAATTGCTAAATTATTCAGTGCTGCAAACGACCTGGACACTGGAACCTCTGCATGTCTGCATGTTTAACATTTAAGCAAGTCTTTGGAACACAGTAATATTTACAGTTTCTTTATTTGTGCTTCTTGTCTATGACACTAAGTCCGAAGGTGATTGAAACCAAATTACTTAAACTGGTAAACCAGTTTTTTGGTTTTTAAGCATTTTCACATAATAAATGTAATCTGTTTTTGTATCATCATATAAAATAAAATTAAGATTAAAAAATTAAAAAAATTCCAGCTGGCCCTGTAGTTGAGAAAATAGCTTCTAGCCAGGTAAAGCTGAATGCTGGGGTTCACAGCTGAACCCTGTGCAATTTATTGGGGCTAATCAGCAACAAACTGGTTAATTATAACAACCAAAGGTTGTTAAATAAATATATATTTATGTCTCGTTCTATAAAAACAGATTGTTTAACCATCCTTTCCAGCGGATTGTCTTTTTTGTTTTACTATGGCTGTGTTTTTTATACTGAAGATGATTTTTAAAATCCATATAGCTTTCACTGTATGACTAATGTAAGCATTTCCAATAGGACATGCTATGGATGAAAGTCGGTATTGAAGGCAGTCTTTTCTACTTTATTTACGTATTTTTTATGAGCATTACTGAGGTAATGTAGGAAATGTATAAGGAACTCAGAGCAAGCAAAGGAGCAAGTCTATCACTGGACCAGTAATTGCTTGGAATAGAGCTCCACCTTGTGTTTATAGTTTTTTAAGAATGCTCAAAGTCATTGGTGGATTGATTATAAAAGTAAATTGTAAATTAGAATATGTTTACTTTAATCACCGTGACCCCATTGCACCAGAGATCTTGTATGGTTACAGGTGTATTGTGAATGTTTTCATCTTGCTGTGTACTGCTGCTGCTTGTCAGGCTATTGTGTGTTGTTAGTGAAACCTAAGGTGGTCAGCAGCACAGGGGCGCCTCAGGGAACAGTCCTGGCAACGTTCCTCTTCACCCTGTACACTGCTGGCTTCAAAAACAGCACACCGAACGGTAACATCCAAAGGTTCTGTGATGACTCAGGGATTGTTGGCCTCAAAACTAATGAGGAGGACATTGATTACAGACAACTGATTTAGGACTTTATGGACTGGTGTCTGCAGGACCACCTCCAGATAAATGTGGGGAAGACCAAAGAACTGGTGTTGGATTTCCGCAGGTGTGGACACTCCCATCCGTCTGTGAATATCCAGGGTATGGACACTGAGAGAGTGGACTCTTATAAGTACCTGGTTGTTCAAGTAAACAATAAACTGGACTGGTCAGTTAACACCACTTCACTCTACAAAAAAGGCCTGAAGCAGACTCTACCTGCTGAGGAGACTGAGGTCGTTTGGACGCCAAGAAGCACTACTGAGGACTTTTTTCGACAGTCTGGCATCTTCTACGGAGTGCTCTGCTAGGGTGGAGGCATCTCGACGGCCGACAAGAAGAGATTGGACAAACTCATTAAGAGAGCCAGCTCTGTCCTGGGAAGCCCACTCGACCCAGTGCAGGTGGTGGGGGACAGGAGGATGTTAGCAAAGCTGACATCCATGCTGGAGAACGACTCTTACCCAATGCATGAGACTCTGGAAGCACCAGGCAATTGATTCAGCGATAGGATGCTGCAGTGTGAAGGAGCAGTATAGTAGGTCCTTCCTTCCTGCTGCTGTTAGACTCTACAACCAGCACTGCTCCCAGCTGACCACAGACACACAACGGACAACAAGTACACACACTTAGGAAAAATATTACATGGCAGAGTAATATAAATAAGATTTAACTGCGCAATAAAGCGGCAATATGCAATTATTTTTTGTAAATATATTTTTTTGAATTTTTGACTTTTTATATATTGTATTGTTTATTTTATGAATTGTGTGACTCGCTATCTGTTTGCTGCTGTGACACTGAGAATTTCCCCACTGTGGGACTAATAAAGAAATATCTTAGTTGTGAATAAATATTACGTTTTTTTCCCCAAAGTGTTAAACAGCAGGAGTTGCACATTACAGCAACTAAACTCACTATTGGAGTTTAAATACATTTTAAATAAATTTAAATAAGGAACTGAAATTGAAAATTTAAAGACTCAACGTTTGAATAATATTAGTATTCAAACAAAAACGACCACTAGAAAAGGTTAACACCTCAATCCATTTTCTTCTTTGTTTATTTATATTGCATCAATTGACAACACAAGAAAATGTTGAGGGTACTGCCTCTGCAATCTGATCCCAGAAAATTATTAGATGGAATTACTTAGCATCTTACTGCAGATTTTCATTACTCTAACAAAATATAAGTGGACATGTTTTTTTAAGTAACTTTGTTTTTATGTGGGAGTACACATACTATGTACATTTACGGTTTATTAATCAGCAGGTAGGGGAATCTAATTAATTTTATAAAAGAACTTTAATAAACAACAATCTGCCAATCAAACCAGTGTACTGACAAAAATAGTTCAGCTCTATGTACTTATAGCACAAATAATTTATTTAGAAGAACATAATAAAATATATGTGTTGATCAGATGATGTTAACCAAATAAATGTTTCTCTCATTTTTGTTTATCTTTAATGTAATAACTTCAGTCCTCTGAAGAAATGCACTGTGTGATCAGTTCAATTGGATTTCTCTCCCTGTATTATCACAGCTTCATAGATGTAGTTTGCTGTTTTTGGTTGTGGTTTTATTCTGGAAACAGTAGCTTACTGTTAGAACAGGCCCAGTGTTTTCGCCACAGAATTGGCCCACTCAGAGCTCTGAATGATTTACACTGCAGTCTACAAATGTTTTCTATTCCGCCCCTTGTTGTTCACTAACTGAATGTAAAACATTCAGTTTTCTTTAGTATATATAGAAAAGGCATAAGCACACCATTGTTTTGCTGCTGATATGTAGTGCAAAAAAAAGTGACAGCTCATACAGTACACACCAAGTCAAATAAATCCATTCTCTCAGCTGATGTCCTTGGAAAGATAATGGTTTAACTGTTATAAAAGATACAATTACACATAATAACCCATATTTAACTAAATCAATAGCAAGACCTCCAATCTTAAAACCTGCTTTTAAATTTAATGAATCTTATTTCAGTTCTGTTTATTTACAGTGCTTATAGAGAGGGATTCCCCTACATGGATGTTTTTACCAGTCAGTCGTGATTGAAAAGAAAAAGAGAAGGAATCTCTACATACTGACAATTATAAATGGAACAAAATAATTATATTCTGAATTTTACAATGTCAATGAAGAGGGTAAATGAGAACTCTTTTTATTTTTAACAGAACTCCAGCTTAAGTGTTTTGGATATAGACCAATAAAGCAGTAATGAATATGTAAGAAACTAATTTGCAGGAAGATGGCAGCACACATACGAACTACCCCGACATAAGAAATAAAAATACAGCAGCTCTTCTGACAGAACATCGCGTTAAGATCAAAGGTGTTTTCAGCAAGACCAAATACGAGACCAACTCTAATAGCAGCACAAGATAATACCCGGAACTGGATTTGGTGTGAATACGTGCTACATAAACTGTTTCATTTACATTTTTTTGTCTGGCTAAAATAACTTATTTAGTCAGTTTGGTTGTATTTTTCGGTTTCACTATGGTCTTTTCTAAGCAGAACACAGTGGAAAATGTTTCAGGGGGATAGATGGGGGCTGGATTAGATGGGCCTTAGAAAGAATTCCATTCTGTTCTCATGAAGGTCATTGGCTGAGCAGTCTTTGTCTTTAACGTTCAGGAATCCCCGGATGTCTGACCAAAGGGTTAGAACAGACACAAGCTTGTTTGCTCCACTCATCACAAGGGACATGTCCAAAATAGGCAATAGACACTGAAACCACTGCAAACCATTACAATTCCTTTCTAATTGGAAAATATTATAATATAATGGAAACTAGTTTAAGCAATAAAGCCTGTCTTAGATTTTTTTTTTAAACTATGGAAAATAAAACCACAATTATAAAAACCAGGAAGGCATGTGTTTTAGACTGTTATTATTACAATGAATTTTGGGTTCCAAATATTTATTTTAATGTTCAGTAGGATCTTTTTTTTTTAAAATATGTGTGCAAGTAGCATAAAGTGAACACAGTTACAGAATCAGAATAATTAAAACAATTTAAGACTTTATTGAAAGTTGCCATTTTAATTCTGAGCCATAAAACATTAATTATAAAGAGTCACTGCATTCAACACAATTTGGTCTTATGAAGATAGCAAAAAAAACAGAAAAAAACCCCAATCAAAAAAACAAACAAAAAAGTCTGGCTGTAAAATTATAACCATCCCTCATTTAGCAGGTTTATTTTTGAGGAACAATCATTAACTTCTTTTGAATAAAACTACATGGAAGGTAACTTCAGCATCAACAGCGATGGGTAGGTAAACTGCTATGAAACAGCAGAATTGATTTTAGATGGATCAGCTTTCATTCTGAAAATAAAAACAGGACATTAACAATTTTACTTAATACACCGTAAGTGTTCCACTACATCAGAGTTACATTATTAAAACATCCTTCAAAAAGTACGAATGGAAAAGATTACCTTCCGCATAACTATGTTATTTTATCATACTAAAACTTCTGACCTCTGCTGCTCAGTGTCTAATTTTAAAGGAATAAGAAAAAACTTCTCTTTTGCTTCAAGTAAAAAATAAAAAAAAGACTAGTGAGCAAGGAGAACAGAAGGTATGTTTTGTTGTGTGTGATAAAATAATACTACCCTACATCTGAAGTTTGATACTAATAGTCAATGTTCGGATCATTGTAGTGCGAGTTGTAGTCATCATGGTAACCCGCGTGGTATTCCTCCTCCTGGAATTCGGCCTGATAATCACTGTCACTGATTTCGGAGCCATTTGTACCGGTGCCCTGGCTACCATTTTTGTTGATAACTGGTTCTGTTGGAGGGGCGCAGTACTTGGGGTCATAAACCTGCCGGCCCAGACCATACACGCTCATGCCTCTCTGAGATGCCACCTTATTGGTTCCCATCTGGAGGGAGATGGTGGAGTTGTCAAGTGGCTGCAGTGCTGCCTTCTGATCAAAGATGTCTCTGCGGGTACCAGGGGCCAACATGCCTGCCTGTCAGAAACCAAATTACAACATGTTGAAATTGTTGCTTTGAAACTTTTCCCTTGACACTCTTTTAATCAGTCAAACACCACAAAGAAAATTTTGTTTTCAATAAAAAGCAAAAAATCATAATAACAGTATGACATTCATGCTAATGATTAATGTGCATAGGTCTGACCAGCACAGTAAATCCTTTCCCCTGTCATCACATACATATACATCCGCCTATTTATGCCGAGTTCTTTCTATCCAATAACTTGCTCCTTCTTCCTTGAGGTTTAAAAGAGAAAAACTTTAAAAAAGGTGGCCTTACTGATCTAATGCAATTTACACTGCCTCTCCAGCCAAAGGAAGAGATCAAAAACTCTGGTCCTCCAGCCTCATTTCCTAACTGATGTAAGACCGCTCTTCAACCCTGCTCATATTTTATCTAACTACTAGTGTCACAGTACGGTTGGTTCTAATGCTCACTTTCAGCTGTGAGATGTTTAAGAGTCTTTTTGCATGTTCAGCCTGTTAGTCTTAATCTTAGAACAATATCTGGGCTCAACCACAACAAGTTTCTTTTATGTTTTTATTTTATTTACACCAAACCTTAATAGGCTTCATAATATTTTTAATTTAGTGTAATGTTCCAGGCTCCAAGTGTAATTTAGCCCCATCTTTTATACTATGTTTTTATAGATGATTAGCTATTCCAGATTCTTTTTAGACCTTTGATAGAGCTCTTATAATATACATCTGCAATGTTCTTCTCTCTGCAGGTCTCAGACGTTTTCACCATAACGTTCCCCCTCATTTTAACAGGACCAAGCAGATGTCTTCTAGTTTTCCTCTTTAATTATATTGTCTAAATCCTTTCAATAGGTTGTTTTAGGGTGTCCTATTCCTATTTTCTTTTTTTAAATTATTTTTACAGAAGTTAGAGATTACCTGACTGGCTCCTTTGTTGGTGCCCATCTGCAGACTGATGGTGGTCTGGTCATATGGTTTATCAGTGTGAGTCTTTGGGTCATACAGATGTCTCCTGGTTCCATATGCTGTCATTCCAGCTTGACTAGCACACTTGTTTGTTCCCATCTGAGAATAAAACGGAAATATGTTCCCTCAAACTAGAACCATTTAGTGCACTGGAAAGAATGCAGAGACTTGAGTGGAAACAGTTTTACTGTTTTGAGAGCAGACGAAAGAGCTGGGAATCAGGTGTAAGCCACAAAAAAAGCAGGCCTCAGTGGAAACTAAAGATTTATACCTGGAGCCCAATGACACACTGCCCAGCCTTAATCTTCTCTGCATCAAACTGCCGATTTTGTTTGTCTGCATATTTCACCCCAATATCAATCTTTGTGTGCAAGCCTTTGGTCTTCGCCTAAGAAACCCAACAGAACAAAGCCAGGACTAATGAACATGAGTTCAACTGTTCACACGTAAAATTGTACTCAGAACAAAGCAGTCATCTGTACTGAGTATGCACTCACCATGCTGGCCAGTGCAAGAAGTGTGGTCTGTACTTGAGTCATGTTTCCATTTTCAAAGAGGTCATTGGCCTCAAAGATATCACTGGGTTTTAGGCCATAGGCCAGGATTGCTTTGATGAAATTCCCAAGGTTTTCAAGCTGCAGAAACAACGCACAGAAAAAAAAAATCAAACAAAGAACACTTGCCTTAATGTTTTGGACATGTTTTGGACATAGAAGAGCTTCAGTTTAAAGACAAGTCTTACCTTGTGCCAGTTCAGCTGGGACTGGTTAATTTTCCTTACTGAACCCGGCTGTAGCTTATTTATCAATCTAAATAGAACAGGGAAGATTTATGAAAGTTCTCTCTTAGGGTTTCTGCATTCACACACTTATCAGGTCACTGACCTGAATTGTAGCTTTTAATATTTTTTTAATCAATTTTCATCTAGCTTTTCCTCCAAAAAATAAATAAATAATGCTTAGACCGACTTACCTGTACACTGACGGTCTGCTTATGACTATAACCGTTATCTCATGTTATTTAGTAAGTGTAATTTCCCCTAGATCTCTTTTGATTCCAGATCTAATGGGCATAAAAACCTAATAGCGCAAAAGAGAAACCATTTATTCTTCCATTGCCCTTTTTTTTATTTTTTATTTTAACATAATCTTAATAATAATCTGGCAAGATTAATTGTCGATTACTAGGATGAAGCCTGTATGATGGGATTAAAATCAACTGTTTTGTAAAATGGCTTGGGATGACGTGTTATGAATTGCTGCTATAGAAATGAACTAAATTGAATTGAAAACTGTCTTAAAAATGTGGCGTCTACTTGGGTATTTTCCAGACATTATTTCAACTGCAGCTGGCAGTGGTCAGAGTACGCTTCTTTTTCTAAAAAGGAGGTGGGGACTGCAGAGTTTCTTCAAAGCACAAATACCAAGAGAAGTACTTTTAATGTATGTATAGGTTCACAGTACAAAACCAAACTTTCTATAGAGTAGATTTTATTAAAAGCACAGTCAAATTGTGCATTGGCTTTGTAAAGGACAGAGTCTCTTACAAATCATGAAGAGCTTCCTTTAACACCAATACCAGGAGTAACCAAGGACCAACTCTTACAGGTTTCATCTTAGGGCCATAAATCAAACTATGATCTTGTAAATTAAAGTGCCGGTTTGTGAATAATCAAAACTTGTGGTGGGAATTGTTAGTTGTAAAAGAAACAAAACTATTTGAACAAAAGAAAGGAAAATAAACTTTCACAAACTGTCACTGGACAAAGTCATTAATGGTGATATATTCCACTTTGTTAACCAAGATCAGCACTAATACATCCAACAGGGCATTTTATGTTTGAACAATTCATTGGTAAAACTTGTAAGGGAGTGTAGGGATTAAGAATTGATGCTGTGAGAGTTTAGTTCTTTGGTTCCTACCCAGAATTACAAAGTATTTTCAATGTACCCCTGCTTATTTCACTGCTTTCTATTAGTACAAATACTGCACTAGTGCAATTTACTAATGATATTATTATAGTTTTAGATAACAGACTTGTGTCTGTTGTTGTCTTGTTAAGATGTCATTGCTGCTTTTGACACAATCACAGCATTCTCTTTTATATGCCATAAAATGTTAGTGGAATCAAGGGAACACCACTTGGCTGGTTTAAAGCCAATTTATCCAACTGTTTCCAGTTTGATCATGTAAATATTCTTATATACAATATACACTCTAAAGTTATTTTTGGTAGCACAGATTTCAGTGCTTGGGCCAATTTTCTTTACTATATGTATGTTTTGAATTTGTAAAATCTTCACAAATTATAAAGACCATCTTTAACCTAAACCATATCTAGGTTAAAGATAACCTTGATACATTTGGATTATTATGCTGATGTTGCTCAGCTATAATTTTCCACAAACCTTATTAATCCAAATGTTTAGGAATAGAGGCATGGATATTGTATAGATATTTTTTTGCATAATACATTTAACTTGACTTTTATAACTACAATCAAACTCTATGTAGGCTTTTAATTTATCTATATAAGTGGAGTGACCTAACCAGATATTTGTTGTAGCTGTTGCCTTGCAGCTAGAGGATCCTACTCTACTGGCCTGCAATTGATTTATGTATAAAAAAAACAACCACATCATCAAAGATCTAATGCTTTGTAAACACAGTTGCTCTTGTTGGTTTTTTGAGGTTGGTTGTAATTAAAATAATCAATCTTAAAATTATTGATCATTACGCAACAATTAAATATCATATGAAGTCAAAAGACTTGTTTAAGAGTTAAAGGACCTGGGCTTGACACATGGGTTTACTTGGGACTCAACTAAGGATTTCCATGCCTTTAGTTAGGACTTGACAAGAGGATAGCTTGTAACTTGCACAACAATGACTTAGTTCCACTTCTTCTCAAACCTAATTGTTCCAGAGAAGCAGGTCACAGCAAAGACCACGGAAGGAGGCTGAGTGTGTAAAGCCACACTTGAACTTATGTCTCATTAACTGTCTTTACTTACATCAGCTTTCAGATTGGTCAATAAAATTTGCCACTTCCAATTGCTTTTAGGTGTTAATAATTTGCATTAGTAACATTGTAGTCAGAGACAAAGGGTAAACTCAGTCTGACACGTAAATAAGGTTTACAAAAACAGAGTATACTTTCTCCTTTTCTCTTCATAGTCAAAGCCACATTTCTCCTTTTCTCTTCATAGTCAAAGCCACATGCTATCTGCGGTCTGTCATTCAAAAAAAAACTTACTCGCAGAGGATTACACCATCCTTTAAACCTTTTTGGAAGTTCTCTCCAATTGCCATCCCTGCCACATCGTCAATCCAGAAGCGCAGCTCCTCCTCCTTTTGGGGATCATATTTTTGAGCTATCTGCAAAAATAAGGTAATTTAAAAAGTTTCAGCCAAACATTTTCGCAAAATGAAGTCAACCTGTAAAAAGTAGTAGTAATTCTTGACTTAGTGGGTCCAATAAAAGCAAGCAATTCCACATTTGTTAGAAGGGTGGGCGAACAAACCAAAACCGCCAGCGTCAGCCAGACGGCCCCTGCAAGTTGTCACCTTGTCCAAGATACTGCTTAAAAGGAGGGAGCAACCGCCAAATGCCAGAAAAGAGCCACAACAAACCCCAAATAGAGAACAATCCTTTCTACCAGTTACAGTAGATTAACCACAAACATTGGTGTTTTCTGCCCTCTCAAATCCCCACCTGGTTGTGGCAGAATGCCCCTCATACGGATCGAAGTTCTGCTGGAGGTTTCTTCCAGTTTAAAGGAAGTTTTTCCTTACTGTCACTCCGCATGCATCTACAGATACGCATGCATCTATATACACACAACACAAGCTTTTGTCTACGATCTCTGCATTTTGGTCCAGGAGGAGTGAATGCTGTATGATCGGAATGAAGCGCAATATAAATAAACTTAATAGAATTCAATAAAATGTTCTACAGCTGTATTTTTCATGCTGATTAAATATGTAGCCAGTAGAACAGTGTCAGTGCAGAAAATTGACAAAAATATTAAAGGTGACAAAGTGGGTGGAGTAGTCGTCTTGAAATCAGCCAAATTGTAGGTTCAATTCCATCTGCCCCCTGTCACAAGTTATCTACTGATGCATGTATCTGTGGTTAATGTTACTTTAGTGTAAAGTGCTTTGAGTGGTCAGCTTCATTAGGAAAGTGCTATAAAAGTAACGTTTTTTCTACCAAAGTTGGAAAGAAGAAAACAGGCATATACAGCACTTGATACCTATTTTACAATTTTACCAATATTTTGGCCATTGCATTATTTTCTAAAAATATGTAGCTCTACTTTGAACTTCTTCTTTGTCTCTTCATCAACGTCTTGTTTCTCTCCGGTATTATTTGAACTATTCAGATGCCTATTTGCTCCTAGTAGTAATAACAATACTTACCGTCAAGGGAAGGTAAGAAAGTAAGCACAGAAATCCTTAGAACTACACAGCATAGCCAATTAAATAATTTTAACAAACATGCAACAAACACATTAGCTAAAATAATTTCTCACAGAAACTAAGATTTAAAAAAATGCTCCAACATAGTAGCACCACAATTCTACAAATGACATCTCCGGTAATAGCTGTGACAGTCACCCTTATCTCATCATACTCAAAAATTAACTCAGTTTTTGAGTCACTGTTCGAAAGAAATTAGTGCCAGAACACACAATGCCTCGCAGCATCCAGATTGTGTTTGATTAGCTGAATGCTATATGGAGCTGCGAATGCCCCAATAAGGCTTTTATTGTGAAGAGCTGAAGCATTTATGCTCTACATAGAGGTATTTATTATGACAGCTGCCCTTTTCAGTGTAACTGTTGCACTTTTATTGAATCTGCATTTAGCAAAAACAGCTCAGAGCTTTGGTAGACCAATAAAGCTGCTGCACTGGTAACAAGTTAAACAGACCAATAAGACTGCCAAGCTTTTAATAGGTGGATCTGCTGTTCCGAATCTTCTTCTGTTGGCTGGTTTAAATCCCTGCATTGCATTCACTTCCTTCTGGCTGTGCTACAAGCTATCTGACACTATGCTTTTGATGGACGATCAAAATAACTCACCAAATACAGTTTGTAAAGGTGAATTTATTATTAACTAACTATAATAGTAATAAAAGTAACTTTTTTTAGCTCAAGAAACCCAATTGACAAATCCCCAAAGGGGAAGTTCAAATAGTGAAGAATGGGAAAGGATCATATCTCCAAATGAATCATCTCTCTACTAAACTTAAAGAATGATACTAGGTTACTGTATCAGTATAAACCCAAAGAAACTGCTGGAATATCTGGGGGATTGTTAATTATATATGCATTTCTAGTCATTTTAGTGTCAAGTCCTTATTATTTCTGCTCAAACAAAACACTGTTGTATGGATTCAGCACTACTTTAATTTAACAGTAATTAGACAGGAAGGAGGGGGCAGATAGAAAATGGGAAGCTGGGCAGTAAACGTTCTGGGACCGGAACTGCGGACCACGGCAGTGAGGCCTCTATACGGTGTGACTGAGCACCTCGACAGTATCTAGTGTCAAACCTTATCAGTAGCCCATGTTTACATGAGCATAAATTCTTTAAATGGATTCCAAATTTCCAAGCTTGATTCAGAATAGAAGATCTGTGACATACAGGATTGTAACATTTTCTAGAATACCTTTTGCTCCCGTCTGTGCAGGAATAAAATTAAACAACAAAAGTGGAAGTATGTTGGGAGTGTTATTAGGTCCCTTAATGAACCCTTGCCAGGTTCTGGAAGCGGAGAAGTGATGTTGCCGTTTATGATGAAGCTCCAGACGTCGCACCTCAAGGTGCAAATTTCAAACTCCATACCCCAAACATGCAAATGTGAGTTAGAATGCCTATAATAAAAAAAAAGAAAAAAAAGTGGCTTGTTGGCATGAGGCAGGTAGGTTTGCAATAGAATGATATGATCCCACAGAGTGTTTACATGTTTGCATTTTGGTTATAAGTCATCGTTAATCACCCCTCTGATTCAGGTTCAAAGTTTATTACAATCAAATTAAATAAGAATATTCCAAATGGAGCGTTTAAATTTTTCTAAATTAGCCAGGGAAAGTCTTAAGATTACACCAGAGGAGTTGGTCCAAGAGGCTGAGCAGAGAGAGCTTCAATGGTAGGGGCATTTTTTGCTTCCACTGAACTTTCTGCTTTTTAATAGATTTTCTATATATTTTTACTATAGTTTTTCCGCATCGGTAAGCAATAACAAATAAAATTACAACAAAACAGGCTTAAAATATTTCAGTCGGCAATTAAAATAAAAGTTGAACTTTCTGAAATGCATGACAGCAACTCTAAGTTTCCCAGGCTCCCTCCAACAGCCCTGATGAACACCTCTCATTTGTTTGTTAACAAGACAGTGTGGAAAGAGTCCTGCGTGGAAACAGTAGATCAGAGCTGAGGCCCAGCTCCTCCACAACAAATACATCTGAACAAAACCTGATAAAACAGGATCCAGGAAAATTAGGACCAATAGTCATTAGAATGGAGAAGACTCTACGTTTCATCTGCCTGCCATCCTCGTTTTCCTCTCAACGGGCCTCAGATCAGCCTTTAAAAGCTGTTCTCACGCATTGCAGTGGGTCTCTGGGGAAACTCGTGAAAACTCGGAAAAACTCGGAAAAACTTCGGAAAGTTCAGGTTTTTCCCCTGCGCTCTACTTTAAAACCTAATCTTTGCAGTCTGCTGGGTTTTTTTAAGAGCACACGCACAAGAAGACAAATCCCAACTTTAATACAACGTAAAAAATAACAACAACAACAAAAAACAACTAATGAAGTTTTAACAAGTGGGTGCACTTACTTTGCTTTTGACTTCGGCAGACAACCCGTAGGCTGGACCTTTATTAAAATGAGTCATTTTCAGCTCCGTGTCCCAAACCCAGAGGCAAAGAGTGAGCTGAAGAAAACCCGCAGGAAACAAAGCAGGGCTGCAGGAGAGCAGAGCAGAGCTGGCAGAAAAACGTGCTCACAACGTGCTGACGTCACGCAACAGGGGAGCAGCTTTTACTATCTTCTCTACATGTTGGTTGTGTCCTGCAAACATTTACCTGAAAAAAAAAGTACGGAAAAGGATTAGGTCACGTAATTTAAAATAAGAATAAAAGATACCTTATTAAAGGTAAAATAAAAGTTGTTGTAGCTCAAATTATCCAAGTTGCTTAAATTATTTGTTGTAGATGTTATTAGATGTATACAGGGGTGATCTCCTGTAGTGGTCTGCATTACTGTAGATCTTCTCTCATTGACGAGGTATACCAGTCTGATAAAGATGTTCATGGTCGTCCGTAAAACTGCATCTTTTCTTGTTAGTTGTTAGCCAGCGATCTCTTACTAGACATTATTTTCAGTTGAAGACAGGGATTTAAATGACTTTGCTCGGTCTTATTTAACTCACAGTGTAATTTTCAAACCCTCTAAGGATTATGGTCAAATTTGAGGTAGTATGTGTGTTTTGGTGACGTTAATCCACTGCTCCCAGTTGTAAACCACCTTGTTGCTAGGGTTTAACATCATTACAAACGTTCAAAAGTATGAAAAAAATAAAATAAAATCTTCTGGATGCAGTTTACAAAGTCAGAGAGAACACATGTCCAAAATAGTAATGTTTCCATCAAAAACAAGAGGAAAATATTTTAAAAACTCATAACAAAAGGGCCAGCGCTATTCCAACATGCTACCGCCTTGACCAAGACAATCCCAGACCATTTAACTAGTTAATACCAGAAGCCCATTAAAGTCACAATTCTGAGAAAAAAAAGATTTCAGTTGTATGGAAAGTGTATGTAATAATGATTTAAATTTAATAACAGAAAAACAACGATTACATTTTGAAAATATACATGTCAAATAAATGTAGTGATTTATTTAAAACTACATATAATTTTTTGCACATCATGAGCTATGTAAACTGTCAACTTCATCCATAAAACCCAGCAGGCAAGATGAGGGCTAGTTCAAAAGAGATCCTCACCTCTTATTGGCTGCTTCAAACAGCAAGTCAAGACAACTTCCTTGAAGTTTTCCATGATTCTGGGATCATTATTTACGATTGCAGTGTGAAAATAAAACTGTTTATTTTCTACACACACTGGTTTAACACCTCCAGCGTCTATACCACTAAATAGAGATATTTGAAACCAAACCTGGATGTGGCAAAATATAAAGCATTTAGTTCTGTCATCCTACCAGACAATATTATTAACTTCAAATTGCGGCTAACCCTTTCCTGAAGTTTGTGGTAAATGAGCTGCAGAAAATGTAACTACGTTATTGAATCTGTGTTTGTGCTTTACAGCGGGGACATTGACCTCTGAGTCATAACAAGCTTAAAAGAACAAACTCTCTTAACTTGCTGTTTGAAGAAGCAGACATAAGGGGCACCTACAGAAGCTGTTCTAATTATGCACACTGAGTTTAATGAATGTTGACAGTTTTAATTAATTAATGCACAGGAAAAAACATGAAATTATTATGTAATATCCATCCATTTTCTAACCTGCTTATTCATGGAGTCGTGGGGGTCTGCTGGTGCCTGTCTCCAGCGAACATTAGGCGAGAGGCGGGGGTACACCCTGGAGGGGGTGCCAGTCCATCACTGGGCAACACAGAGACAGACAGGAGAAACAATCCCTCATTCACACACTCACCCTTTGAATTTAACGTGCCCTATCAGTCTTACAGTCATGTTTTTGGACAGTGCAAGGAAGCTGGTGTAACGGAATCTCTCCAGGTACTCCAGGTACTTTACCCACTTTACCCACGCATGCATAGGTAGAACATGCAAACTCCTTGCAGAAAGACCAAAGGTGGAATCAAACCCAGAACCTTCTTGCTGCAAGGCTACCAAATATGCCCCTATGCATCCCTGCTTTAGTAATAATCGATAAAAATTAAGTCAATATTATATGTAGTATTTTAAATTAAATAATTGCATTTAATTCAGGCATATATGATAACGCCATAGCTCAATAAATTATTTCAGTATTTTTTTCCAGTTTTGATAAATGTATGACACGTTCAAATGATTATTGAGTAAGTTATTTATTTATTTTAATTTGTTATTCTTCACTCTCCACACTTACACAATTGAGCTCTATTTTAATTTCAAAACAGCATTTAAAAATGTTTACTATAAACTTTACATAAAGTGAGCAGCTTTTACAAAAACCAAAAGATCCAAAAATTGTCATGAATCCTTAGCCTTCTTACACCAATTAAAGGTAACCGTTGGATTACATAACATTAGACTAGATTCAAAATTATTGTCAATACACATGTGGTCACAAACACATAAATGGAAGTGTAGTAAGTAACCTGAAGCGGATTTAGTAGTAAGTGCATATAGCATGTTAAGTGTTGTATATCTGAGGAATGGTACAGGTTGTTTTTATAACACATTGAGAGAATTTACAGATAAAAATCTATATAAAAGTTAGACTATAGATGAGTGAAGACGATAGACATATACACATACACATTGGATTGTACGTAGACTCTACACAGGAACTATACATAATAAACCTTAAGCCAGATGATAAAGTATCATTCACAGTGGTAGTTATTGTAAAAGAATGGGAAGTTGAGAGGTATCGATTATTAGGTGAGTAGGGTCAAAGGTGGGTTCAGAGGTCAGTAAGGTCAACAATCCATTTGATATGGATGGGGACGTGCATCCCTGTTCATCCCAAAGTCCACAGTGAGCTCCTTGGTTTTGCTGGTGTCAGAGTGCAGGTTAGGTAGCTTGTGGCTACCATTGTGAGCATTATTGTGGTATCGTCTGCCAATTTAATGATAGTGCTGGATTCATGTTTTTATTCCCCTTGCTACATCTATGGGTGGGGTCAGCTTGTGGGTCTGAGCCTTCATTCAGGTAGTACTTAGCTCCAGATGGGTCTTCTGCTGAGGAAGATTGGTCAGTATGTCTTTACACTGGGAGAACTGGGATTAAAGAGGACGCATGGGGGATGAGGGTTGATGTCAGTGGTGATATCCGGAGAGCAGTGGCAGGAGGCTGGCATCAGAGGACAGAGGCTGTGGGATGGAATGTGATGGTGGGGCAGGTTGGTGTGATAACATGTGACTTTCTCTTTTGTGGGGCTTTGTTGGTGAAAATGAGGACTTTAAAGTTAATGTGCTCCAGGACAGCACTGCTGGAGAACTGGGGTGATGTGGTCAGAAGAGGTGTGCGGACAAGAAACAGACGTTCGTGTTCATAGAGGACCTTGGATGATGAACCATATAAAATGCTCTTATCTGTGGGTGGTGAAGGCAAGGAAGAAAAATTCGGCAGCTGAGGAGGACGGGATAGGTGGAGATGAGAAATGTTTTAGTTTTTTTTTATATAAGAAGATGGATCTTTTTATGTGTTTGATGTGCTGTTCAAAGGAGAGATTACCTTCAAAAATGATTCCCTGGTTGTGAATTTACTGTATGTGGAGGGAGTGAAAGTGGTGAGACTGAAGTTTTTAGCTGTTTTGGTAAGGACTTTGGAACCAATAATGAGAATTTTGATTTGTCACATTTTGATTTTAAAGATGTTTGAGTTCATCCATGGTTTTATCTCAACAAGACAGCTGGACTTTGTCGGCATAGTGTAGAGATGGAAATCAAGACCAAGATCAAGATGATGCTACCAACGGGCAGCATATACAAAATCAAGTTAAACAGACCAAGCACTGATCTCTGGGGTACAAGTTAAAATTCATCCACAAACTGGGCTAATTGTGAGTGGAAATATTTTAGTCATGTTTCACCCAGGCAGGGGTTTTGCCGGGAATTTTGGGCCCCATGACAAAAAATCAAAATTGCTATGTAGTTCCATTTTGTTAATTGCCTAAAGGTAACCAAGAGGGGACAGGTCAGGAGGAAAAGTGGCAACATCTGTATATCTGCAACTTTCATGTAAGCAAATTGTATCAGTAATAAATATTTTAGTTTTGTTGTGCAATTTTAAATGTAACAGCAGAGATGCAAAAATCCCGATTGTCTCCTGCACTGACCCTTGCTGGCATGTCACTGAACTTGTTGCACACCTTGTTCACTGGGGTAGAGAGGAGTTACGTAGGAATTCAGTTACAGTAGATCTGACTCGTCGTTGGTAAATGTGGTGAGATACACTGAACAGTTAAATAAATGTCTATAATACTATACATTTGTCCCACTGATTAATTGTAGATCAACTTTGGTCTGCAGGTAAGCTAGCTAAGCTAACAGGTTCATGATCACACAATATGTTCTACAAACCTGTTTTGGAGATAAAGTGGGTTGCAAATTGACAACCCAACTTTTGTCTTGTTTTTTTTTCTTTTAAAAAAAAAAAATATTTTTATAAGCGGCATGGTAAGTAAATAGCAATAATCTATAATAAACAACAGTGAACTGTTCTAACAATAGCTTGCTAGGGAGGGCTGCTAAGAAAAACACATGGTAACATGACTACAAAGATGTTTCGTAAAGTATATTGTAAGATTTCTGGAACAGCGCCCTGATGTAAGAAGGTCTAACAGAGACTGAACCTGAGAGTACAACTTACACAGTATCTACTGAGCCTCTTCTACATCAGGGGATCGTAACTGGGACTTTTTGTGCCATTAAGGCCTTAAAAAATTATGGCTAAAGAAAAACCGACTATTTTTAAAAACATAGATCAATATAAACAATTTTAGATTTAAGCAATTTTAGGTTATTTTTAACAAGATGTTTGCTTTGAGTCTTCACAACAGAACGACACTAAAAGTTCCGTAAATAATTTTTAGACCCATATCAGCACAAATCAACATCCCATAGAGGAAAACCTACTCATCCTGTTTTACCAAATGCTTTGTTTTTCTTTTTGCTAAAGCCTAGAAAATATGAATAAAAAACTTGTAGTTTATGTGCCACAAAACTTGTAGATTGCAAATACAGAATTATTTATTTATTCAAACGGGGAGAGACCATTTGTTGCTCTAACTAAGTTTTATTTAGCTGGACGGCATGACAAAGGGCTCTTGGGATTGTAAAGGTTGCAGAAAA
Source organism: Orestias chungarensis (assembly GCA_032876305.1). Lineage (NCBI taxonomy): Eukaryota > Metazoa > Chordata > Actinopteri > Cyprinodontiformes > Cyprinodontidae > Orestias > Orestias chungarensis. The sequence continues at coordinate 83,196 of JAVLVB010000561.1, read as the reverse complement.
GGTTCTACATTGTTATTATGCAAGCTGTCCTGTGGCTAATCCACAAAACAAGACAGAGCCCAACTGTAACAACCAGTCAGGTATTTGTAAAGGATCACCAAGGTTTTCTCTATCTAGGACTTGGATCTAAGGTCAGAGGAAGTGAAGCTAACATCTCTGCAGACCGCACACACTGGGCACAAACTGAGGTTATAGAATTAATTCCCTTCATTATTGACAATGACATAAATGATTTATGACGAGGAAAAATAATACATACGTCCCTCATCATTACTGGAACAAATTGCAGAGGGATTTAAAGTTTGAGAAGGTAGTTAAAAAACATTCTGACTCCTCTGGGTGTATTTGTTTTATGTAATTTATTTTTGCTAGAATCAAATATTGTATTCAAACTGTCTTAATGTCATGTTTTTTTCTTTCTGGTTAAATGAATAAAACATTTTTAAATAAAAACGGCTGCACATACAAAAATTACTAATGTACCGTTCTCTTTAGCTTTCCAATAATCTCTAATTGTTTAATTTATATTTATTTCTGCAATGTGAACATTTGAAACAAAGTCAAATTCCTTATGTGACTATTAAAATATATGCACATAAATTACAATCAGCAGTTACAGCTAATTTTGATCATTACCAACACCGGGTACCAGCTGTAGAGAAAGGTGGAGGAAGGCTAATGCTGGTTTTCTTAGTCAAATTGGAGCCACCATTCTGTGTCACCACTATTCAGCTAACTGTGATGTGTTCTGAAATGTGGAGAAAACAAAGTGGACCATGAACTTTGCTGTTTACCAAGGTATTCAGGAGCCAAAATGTTAGGCCATCAGTCTGACCAATGAAGCTGTGCCAGAAAAAAGACTAATAATTGAGTTCAATGTCTAATGATCGCAGCTATTCTAGTTTGGCTTCATCTTTGTTTAATATTGGGTTAAATAAAAAACATTTTGATTAGTTGTATTATGTTCTATGTAAAACCTAATGTTGGACAGTAAAGAAGTACATTTGCTTCAGTATATATATATATATTTTTTGGATACAACTTTTATTCCACTACAATTCAGCATTGTTCTTTTTACTGCACTATATTTCTAGGAAACTTGTAGTTTCTTGTTTCTTTTAGGCTCAGCATAGTTTGGTAATCTGCAGTTGCTGTTATTCTTTTCTGAAATGTGATTAGCAACAAGGAGGAAACCAATCACAGCCCTGCAACTCAAGCAGTGAATGACAATGAGATTATGTGATTGAGAAATTATTCCAAATATCTCCAAATTTGACAAAACCAGAGCATCGCTGAGATTATTTTAATCTATGCCCAGCAAGATGTATTGAAAAAAGAAATCATTTGGGGAGAGATGTGTGACAGGTGGTACAGACTTTTGGTCAAAGAGTTACACTTTGCACATTTTGTACTTCTAAATACCATAGAATTTTTAGATAAATATACTTTTAAATACTTATTTATGAAAGTATTTCTGTAATTTAACTTTATTAGAATGACCAAGCAACTTTTACTTGTACTTGAGTAAGATTTGACCATAAGCATCAACATTTTGTCTAACAACACTGTGCAACACCAACAAAAGTTTTTGTTCTTTTAAACATGACTGTAATCGTTCAAGGAAGGCCAGATAGACAGAGGTTTAATCAGAAGGCCGACCACTCATTTCAACTTTGTATACATCTGAAAACAGCATATAAGAAATAATAGTCATTCATAATGAGAACCTAAGACGTTCAATCCTTTCTTTGCATGTGTGTAACTTAATGTCCATGTTGTACCATGTCCTATCAAACTATTCTTCCAAGAAAAATGGCTTTGGGGTATTTGTCCCTCAGAGATGACCACTGTACAAAAAAATAGTCGGCCACCAGGTAGAGGATCCTCCCTGATAATGACAGAGTCTGCACTCGGCAAATGCTTTCGACATACACTATCCAGACTTTCTTCATTCCAAGAATTCCAAGCAAGAGTCCTGCTATACAAATAGGAATGCATGTCCCTGGACCATTACACAGCACCTGAATAAACAGAGAGAAAAAAGGGGCTTAATACATTTACACAAAGTGACATGGACTGTCTTTTCTGGATGGCAGCATACCATGTGGTCGTATTTGACAATAATGTCAGATCAACTTTATTCACAGAAATAGTAGTTATAAACACACTTATGTCTAAAGTTGAAAGCCACATTTCAAAAAATGCTTCTCACACTCTAAACACAAAGCAGCCCAACATTGAAATGGGCTGATGGTGCTTTATACTGGTCAATAACAATGCCCAGTTTTCGATTCGATCTTTGGGCATTTTGTGATTTCCTTCCCAATAACTGAAACCCATAGAAATTGACCTGGGTGAGATAAGACAAGCACAGCAGGTTCCTTTATTTGGGCATAAAATGAAGGTGTTACCAGAGTAGTGTCAATCCATCAAAGCAAACACTACTAGTCTTACGTGCTTTTCATTTTTTCTTACCTGAACCACTTCAAAGAAAAAAAATACAAATTTAGGGTTACTAGCAACTGGGTACTTATTCATAAATGCTCTTCGGCTGGTTTACAGTAGGTGTGCTCTCTGGTGCCACAGTTTTTCTTTCTACAGAGATCCTGTTATGTTGATGATGGTATACCTCAAACATTGATAAGCTGAACAATTTGCCACAGAACAGATGTTCACAACACAGTTTGAAAAGCTACGATGTCGACAGATGGTGAGAGTGTTAAGACATTGTCTGATGAACATTTTTCTCCAACAGATAGAAAAACTCACATCTACATATTTGTAAGTTCATGGTCATCCAAGCGCACCAAGGTTGTCTGTTAGCAAAAGCTATCAACCCAGTCTGGCTAACAGAGCAGCATGCTGCTACAGTTAAACCAAAGGTTGTTCATGACCCAGACAGATTTAGAGTTAAAGTAATCTTTTAACTTTGCCAACATGTTTCTTTTGACTGGAAGTCATTTTAATATAAAAACTGTTCTGAATCTCTTCAGTCTACTTCAGCATTTGGGAGCTAAAGATTAGGGTGATGACAAAGAGGCCGTAAAGTGAATTGGAGCTCATCATAAGTGGTCAAAGTAGAAAAAGGCAGAAAAGCCCCTTGGCTGCTGAAATAAAGCTTTAGTTGTTTGTTTACATTCATTATCAACAAGTAAGCAAGTAAAACTTTATTTACACTTTATTTACACTTATTTCAAGAGTGATGTTTGGAAGCTTAATTAGGAAGAAAAGAGATATACAACTGGACATCACCATGACTACTGTGGTAGTAAATATCTTTTAGGAAAGTATTGGACCTAAATGGAGCAAATAGAACAGACATGACAATGTCCCTCAAACAGGGACCTGAGGAACAGAAAAATGAACAGGACAGAAATGGGATCTGTAACCAGATGTAGAAAAGAATGTGGATCAATCAGACAAATATGAGAATAACTTAAAAGCAGAACCTGAAATACCAGCCCAAATAGTCAACCTTTCTAAAATATTTACCTTAAAAGTATATACACATTTTTCTATGTTGCTTTAAGTCGAATCAAATCAAACTTTTTGTTTTAGGTCAGGTAGAATAATCAAAATACGTTCAATGTGCTAAATGATGCAATACTGAGAAAAATATATAAAACTAGTTTCTTCTTGTTCTGACTGGAGTAGTTTGCTCTACAGGGACTGTTAGAAACCAGTAGAAATGTGGCCTCGATGTGAATACAACTGTGCCTCCAATTAATTTAAATGGGTCAGTTGACCTTTATGAAGTTTCAAAAACCATGGCATCATCATCTAAGCTTCCATTTAGGTTTAAACAGATTGTAATTATGTGTGTAAACATGCGCTTCTGAAGACATTAATAAATAAGTCTAGTATATTTTTATCCCAATATTGCAGCATCTAGAAAATACCTTAGAGGATAGAAAGTACCTTGGTTATTCTAACTGACTTAAAAAAAACAGATATTTGATTTGGTTTGACTTCAAGCAATGAGGGAAAAATTTGTATACCTACTTAACCACAGAGCCAGAGTGTAGTGGGTGGACAAGCCTCTGCAGCTTTTATTTACATTGGTTTAAATCTAGAGCCGTTTTTGCTGTTGTAAATCATCTTAAAATAAAGCCCCAGTACTGAGTACACAGATGATGTTTTTGGGTCACTCACCATGTCAGGTTGGAGTCTGAACACCAAAGGGAAGGAGTGTCTCAGAGCATTGAGGGTGCTAACAACTGATGAACTCCATGATTGGGCCACTTCTCTGCTTCGTGGAATCCGATTGATGGTGAACTAAACGGTTAGAACATGGTGAGAATTTTTCTTTTACGTCATTAAAACATTTTTCAGTAAATTTTCCATTTCACTGATTAAATAAAGTTCCACCTTAAGTAATTACTCCTTAAGGTGAATATCAACAATAGCAACAACAAGTGCTTATAACTAGAAATCGGTCGCTAAGCTGTGGATGAATTTCGGCCTAAATAGCATAATTGTTTCAATTCAACCACAATACAAGATTTTCAGCAAGAATAGCCTGTTTAAGTCAAACAAAAACACCAAGGACCAATAGTTAAGGCTTTCAACTGGTTGATTTCAATTTTAAAATTTGTTCCAGACTATTCCAGATCATTACTCGAACCACATGATCACAAAATGTTCTATGCTTCAGTCCTAATTCCCATATGTTAGATACTAGCAACCTTTGTAATTGTTTACTCTTTAATCTCGTTACATTGGGGCAAGATTTTTTGCTTACACATTCCATTTATAAATAAAATCCTTCTTTGAAAAGCATCTAATAATTCTGTATTTCTTCAGGTAACAGAAGGCATTTTGTTCTCAGCTTTGCTTGTTTTAACTGACCTAAGATGGGTCAAGCTTTCCTAGTTGTCTCCTTCCCATTTACCTGAACAGAATTTTTCCCACAATGCTGATGAGAAATTATGTTTTAAATTGTAACATTCTTTTTACAGCACCTTCTTATCTGAGATTTTAATGGTTTTTATGATTCACTAATCAGTAATCAGTCATCTAAATTTGGACTTCGATGTGATTTTATATGTTCCTGTATGGTAACTTCCATCTGTCACATCACGCATGCCTATGATATTTCTTTATTTGGAACAGTAGTTCTTCATAAAGTTTAATCAAGCCTTCCAAATGTTATTATATGAAAAGCTAATATGGGCTCCTGCTGAACAGGAAGGAGCTTTAATTTTACCTGAGTTAATCAACCACATTAGTGAATTATGAATTATTAGTGAATTACAGGTGTTTATTAAACAACAGTATGCCTTATGGACATTTTTGTATTAAAATCAATTGACTCTGCTGTTTTTCATGGCCGTTGTGGTGTGGATAAAGTTTGAAATTTACCAACGATAATAAAAAAGATACAGAAATATTTTTTCTGTGTCTGAAGTTAAATCAAACTAAACTTAGATCAATTATAATTTTCAAAATGAGTTTTACTATGTAAATAAAACAACAATCAAACAAAGAATGTAATTTTTTTTTCTGTGATGTCTTGAAAAACTGAAGTTTGGAAGTATAAACTTTGAACTGTCAGGGGTGCATTTTAGAGATTCAGAATTTATTTAAAATAAAAACCGGATGTTGGAGTTTATTTTATAACAGACTAAATTCGGACCAAACACCACTGAGCTCCCAAGTAGAAAGCAGAGCTGGTGACGTCACAAGGACCCATAAATAGCAGCTTCCCCCTTCCTGCTTCATCTTTTTCCACAGGTCGTTTGCCCTGAGCAACAACTTAAAAGATAAACTCTCCCCTTTTAAACCTGCTGGGCAGGAAAAATATTAACTTTGCAGAAATGCAAGTTCTGCATCTGTGCATCTTTAACTTTCGTTCATCCTGTTTCTCCCTGACGAGAAGAAAGGTTTTTAAACCTTCGAGGAACCTGCAGACGTTCGGCGTTCAGTATTACTCAACCCTGAGCAGTAGAGGCCTCGCCGCCAGAGGACAAAAGAAGCAACTACGATCAGCTCCTACTCAGCCCTGTGTTTACGGACCGATCAGTCCCGCACCAGGACCTCCTGCAACGTGGACCAAGTTTCCCAGGACAGAAAGCCTGAGTTTTTCAGAGTTCCCAGCTCTGAACCGGTCAGGAAATCAGTGGAAATCAAACTGACCATTAACCCTAAAAGAGGGAGCCTCCCGCATCAGGACCAGGCTTTAGCCCCAATAAGGCCCATATGTCTTCAGAAGCCCAGTGAACACACACAAACACACACACACACACACACACACACACACACACACACACACACACACACACACACACACA
>JAVLVB010000561.1:54889-65251 GCA_032876305.1 Orestias chungarensis | reverse complement strand
CTCTAAAAGCGAAAACCGCCATTTTTTCTCCAATTTCCTGGTTTTTCCCTTCAAGATACGAAGTTCTGAATTAAACCAGGGGGCCAACCTCCTATGAGTAATCACTTTCCTTTTAATGGGGGCTACATTGTCTAATGTTGTACGCAATGAGGACGTAATACTATGAACAACAGCATCAATCTGTGTAGGGCATAAAATTCATTTGTTGCCCTCCACTGCGTTTTTCTGAAATACTGAAGAAATTAGAGGTGGAATGGATTCTTTGAAGGCTGTTACAGCGTTTTCCGATGGATACCTACTATAAAGACATTTTCTTTCAGATTTTAAGTACTCGGTGAAAAAGAACTCAAAAGTTATCAAAAAATGGTCAGAAAGGAGAGGGTTATGAGGCAGCACTATAATTTTTTCACACTCAATGCCATAAGTCAGCACAAGGTTGCATATTTAGAGTTGTCTACATAATGCCAAGGAGGAAACTTTCAGCTGGAAACTATCAACATTACCTTTAGTTAATGTTGTGTTTACAAATTTGGATCGTGTTACATAGTGTGCAGATATACTGTTATTTATAATGTCCTGGACCTTTTGTTTGCTTGCTTAATTGTATTGTTGTAGTATATTGTTCTGTTGCTACAAAATGTTAAATAAAATAAAAATGTTGTCTTACCTCATTAAACTGAATAGTACTTTACTGAGGTAGACTGAATAACAGTTAGTCTAAAATACAATACCTGTCCTGATATCTATTTGGATATATTTTGCTAAGTTTTACCTTTCCTTACCTGCGAAGGTCCAGGACCATCTTTCACTGGTTTTAATTTGATCCCTCTGCTTTTTCTATTGTGGCAATAAAGATTTATGTTTAAGTATGTGGAAAAACACAGAGAGCATAGGTTCTAATCACAGAAATTAAAGATGGTTGTGGTTATTCTCACCATGAACTAAGTAAAACCCATGGTGTTGGCAGGGTTCTCTTATGGTGCATTCAAGATAGTTTGAAAAAAGGAATGGTACAGAAAGTGTTCCATGTTTTACCCCTACCAACTGTTCACTGTGAAGCACTTTAAGTTGTTCTGGACTTGATAAAGCACTATAAAAGTTCTTACCGTTTACATAGATTATCAAAAAAACATGCTTACACCCTTTTTTCATAATTTTCTTGAGATGAGGCTTGCTTCTGAAGCTTAGAATCAATCCAGTGTGTGGAGAGTCAGGATGTTTTACCCAGAGCCTGCTACATAAAGGGCCTTTATAAAATCAAAAGGTAACGTCTTTTTTTCTTTTTTACCAATCTGAATGTTCTCTAGGGCTTCTATTTCCTTTTAAAATTAGCTTTTTTGTCATAGTATGAGGTAGTCATACAGTATGATCCTCAATCACAGATGTTTAAAAAGATAAAAGTTTGACAGGTTTACTGTACAGATGGAAAATGATAAGTGTGGATAACTTGGTCATAAATGAACATCTACAAACCTCTATTACATTAATACTTGTTCCACCATCTGGAGGACTGGAAATCGCTCCTTTGCATTTATTCACGAACAATCGAGTTCTGCGAGAAAATTTAGAGGCCATAAATGCCACCATACGTAATATCTAGAAATAAATAGATAAATATGTTTTCTAAGGTTAATTATTATCAAAACTATTATTTGATCAAAATTACCATGTAAGACACTACCTGACCATCATGAAAACGTTTTCGTTTATTTTGAAATAAAGAGGACCACAGGAATGTTAAAAAGGCAACGACTAATAACAGGACAAGAACTAACCTAAATACAAAAGCTAGGATGTGGTTGTTCATAAACATAAATAACAGAAGAAACCAACGGTGTTTCCTGGTCTCTTTCCATTTCCTTTAAATACCCAATGTTTAGATTGAACTAATTTGTAATTAGCTTGGAACTAGGAACTATGTTGCATCTAGTAATTAGGAGTTGGAGCTATAGGTTATTTTTTAAATAACATCAAGAATCAGTTTATTTATATAGCCCCAATTTACAACAGATGTCTTCTAAAGGTACTTTACAAGGAAATTAGTTAAAATCATACTTACTTCATAAGCAAATCAAACATAGGTTGTGTTTGTCTGGTTCTTCCCAGGAAAGCTCCTTGTAGATGTGAGTAACAATCGGAGAGTAAACCAATTTCCAGAATCTAATGCTGAGTATCTGGCTTCACTGCTACCTGAATCTGTCGTGGTTAAAGGCTTCAATGTGATCTCAGCCTGGGCCATGCAGCAGAGCTACCCCAAAGATGCCAGCGCCCAGGTACAACTGAACAGTGTTCATCCCGTCTCTGTGTTTGAAAATGAACATAATTATATTCGATTTGACGCACAATTTACATTGTAGCATACGGAAGAAAATGCTAAAGTGTAAAATTCAGAAACTCTGAGGACCACAAATTTCATCCAAAAACCTGAACATCGGTTCATCAGAGAGTAATCCATAAAAGCTCCCAAACTCAAGGAAAGCTTAAGAAGTATGTTTAGATTTCAGCAACAGCTTGGGATTTATTTAATTATCATTTGCGTTTTAGCCTGGTTTCTCTTTTACCTCTTTCTTTACCATTAACCAGTGTGTCTTACTCTTACCATTTCACTTACAGGTCTTCATCTGCAGTGACTCAATAGAGGCTCGACAGCTGATCATGGAATTAGCACGGCAGCTCAACTTCCAGGCCGTAGATATGGGCCCTCTGTCTTTATCCCGTTACATTGAGAACATCCCAGTCCAGCTTTTCCCTGGTTGGAAAGGCCCCGTCCTTGCTGCTGTTGCCCTCTCCATCTTCTTTTTTGGTTATTCTTTTACACGTGATATAATCCACCCTTATGTGAAGCACAAACAGAGTGACTTCTACAAGATTCCCATAGAAATAGTAAATCACACCTTGCCCACTGTTGCGGTCACTCTCCTGGCCCTAGTGTACCTGGCTGGCCAGCTGGCAGCTGCACACCAACTTTACTATGGAACCAAGTACAAGCAGTTCCCTCATTGGTTGGAGGGCTGGCTGCAGAGTAGAAAACAGTTAGGTCTGATCAGCTTTTTCTTGGCTGCAGTGCACATTCTGTACAGCCTCTGCCTGCCCCTGAGAAGGTCTGAGAGATACCTTTTGTTAAACACCGCCTACCAACAGGTTAGTAATAAATATATCCCAATGTAAATGGAACCTAAAGAAAATGTAATTTCTTTAACTTTTCAGATATGACACGAGTAGGGATTAAAGAGCAGTGGACTTTCACTTCTTTGTGATTTAGCATTGTACTAATCATCTATTCATGGATTTTTCACTGGAAAATACCAGCAAAAGGTGAGTCAAAGCTAAGGTAGAAGAGACAAAGGACTTACTCAGAATTTACTAAATGCACCAAGTCCTAGTTTAGGAAAAGTTTATAAAACAGGATCGCTAAAGTTTTGTTTTATGCATTTTTTTTAATCAAAGACCCGTTAAATAAATTATTTAACCAAAGATTATATTTAAATTTTGAAGTTCAGGACTCAAAGGATGATAAAGCATTTTTTAAAGAGTTGGGAGTCTCAATGAGATACCCCAATATGTTCTAAAACATTGTGACCTGGTTTCTGTATTTAGTGCTGTTTTGATCCTGGGATTTTTTCTGATCAGTATCTCTGATGTTCAGTTTGTAACTCACCTGTGAAGACTTTGAGCAACAGATGATCAATTAAGTCTGGACTATTCCCAACAGATTCAAAGTAATATGGAAAATTCATGGAATGAGGAGGAAGTGTGGCGGGTGGAGATGTACGTTTCCTTTGGGATCATGAGCTTTGGCCTGATGTCCCTTCTGGCCATCACTTCTATTCCTTCTATCAGCAACTCTCTCAACTGGCGCGAATTCAGCTTTATCCAGGTAATAATCATGTTTTTTTTGTCTAGAAATAAAAGCAGACGTATATATTTCCTTATACGTGCATTTTGTTTTACCAAGTGTCCCTGTCACATGCAGTTTTGTAAAAAATAAAAAATGTTCCCCCATGTATATATATATATATATATATATATATATATATATATATATATATAGTCAAAACTATGTAGCAGAAGAATTAAGGCATCTCTCTACATTAGCTGAAAGTAATAAAGTCAGTGATGACTATCCATTGTTTTGTGTAGATATTTTAGTTGAAATTCGGAGCTAGAACGGGGGCCTGTGTAGCACCTGACCCCCCTGAAATCTCACTGGACCCCCCAGGTGACACCCCAGATGATTAGAATGTCATGACACCGATTATCTTGTGGATAGGAGCCAGCTGCACTTTTAAATGGGTGAATAATATTGGCGACCCTCCTGTCGGCGCTATGTACCACAAAGAAAAAAATCCACTTTACTGAAACAAGAAGAGTATAAGAGGCAGATTTGAACTTTAATACTGCGTTCAATTAAACTTAAAAAAAAAGCACAGCACCACAAAGAATATTTTTCACCAGCTGCCAAATAGATATGTTTACATATATATATATAGTGAGGAAAATAAGTATTTATACCCCGTAGAACTTTGCAAGTTCTCCCTCTTAGAAATTATGGAGCGGTCTGAAATTTTCATCTGAGGTGCATGAAAGTGTTTGTTTTTAAATAATTATTTTGTGTGTTACTGCTGCATATAAGTATTTTAAGCCCCTGAAAGTTAATGTTAATATTTGGTACAGTAGCTTTTGTTTGCAATTACAGAGGTAAAACCTTTCCTGTAGTTTTATACCAGGTTTTCACAAACTGCAGCTGGGATTTTGGCCCATTCTTCCACACAGACCTTCTACACATCAGCCAGGCTTGTGGGCTCTCGCTTAGAAACCGAGTTTAGGCTCTATATGATTTTCTATAGGGTTTAGGTATGGAGACTGACTAGGAACCTCTTGGGTTTAAGCACTTAGTTATATATATATATATTAAAGTCCTTTACTACACCTAGACTTCTATTTGTAATACCACCATGAACACTTGTTTGATTCATTTGCTTACTGCTATCAATAGTGTTGGTAACTTATTTTGGTACTTGAGGTAACCTGAACATATTAAATAAGAGGAAACCCAAGATGGAATCCTGGGATGACTGCATGTGATTTTTGTCAGGTTCAGTGAAATGTTACACACAAAGATGTCGCTGTTCTTCTGGTAAGATTTCAAACAAGTCTGTGTCAGTACTGTACCAAAGAGTCCAATCCCAGCTCTGAAGTCACTTCAAAAATGTTTCCCACAGTCTTTTTTTATTTGAAATCACTGAACACTTTTACAAGGGCAGTCTAAATACTTTGATGGTAGCGTAAACTCAAATGTTTCGGTTGTTCTGTCCTTACACAAAGTGTTTTTTTTTAAATTGTTGTTGTTTTTCATATAATATCTCTTTGGTTAAGTAAGTCAACGTAAATTATGCTAACATAAGATAACACTAGAAATGTCCGATATAGCATCATCAATCATGGTGATCTTGCAAATATTTTCTCTCCTATTGATTTTAAGGGTACGTATACCCCTTAACCATGTTAATAAAATTTCATTGAATAAAAAGTACTACATTTAGAAATGCACATTGCCACCACATTCATTTATTCAGTGTTAAGTGATAAAGAGTGTATTACAAGCTTTTGATTAACTGCATGCTGGCATCTGTACTTCACTAGAATAAGCCCTAATATAATTAAAAACATAAGCATGTTATAAAATATATTACTTGTTGTTATATATCTAATTCTACATTAATTCAGCAGGGTTCTTTTTCATGTTTGATCCATGGTGCAGGAACAGATGACAATGAGGAAGAACAAAAGCTGCTACTGAATCCATATAGTTGATTTACGTTTTGCCAAAGAAGAAAGAAGAAAGCAGCTCAATCATATTTTGTTTATCTGCCTGTTGTGCGGAAAGATGGAGATACTGGCTGCCAGACTTTTTAACCGATTCGGCACAGTGAGATAACGGTTGTACGGTATGAACCACACTGGCCAGTGATTCAAACAATTCACAAGGTTTTCTAAATCAATAATGAGTTGGAATAAAACAAATTGCAGTTAATTGACAAAGATTATCCACACCTTCTCCTTTGCAGAAATGTGGTTAAACTTAGCTAGCTAAGTTTAGCGAGGGCTAGCTACCACATTTTCTATTTATCCAATTGCAAGAAAACAGCCTAATTGTCTACTATTACTGCTTGCTTTTCTCACTTTCAGGCCTCTGTATTTAAAGCATCATTTGAGCATGCTTTCTCAATTAAAAAATATTGAATTAAAGCTCCTGGGATGCTGTCTTCTTCCAGTGTTTTAGGTATTTCAGATGTTGCCATTCTACATTTGGATTACACTTGTCTGATATTGTGGGAAAATGTGACATCAGTTGTGAACAGTGGTACTGTCACTCAACTCATAGTGTGTGTACAGTGCTGTTTTATTGTTCTGTATTAGGCAGAGGAGTCTCTTTTGATTGAACAGAAGTATGAGGATGCCAAGCAGAGCTGTGGAAGTTCTGTGAACATGATGCAAAATAAAATATCATTGCACAGACAAACACAGAATCTTCTAATTTTAACTCGAGTCTTCTTTTTTTCCCCCCATAGTCCACACTGGGTTACATTGCCCTGCTAATCGCTACTTTCCATGGCCTGCTGTTTGGCTGGAAACGCGCCTTTGATGACAACGCCTACCGCTTCTATCTGCCCCCCAGCTTTGTGGTGTCCCTAGCTTTGCCTATGTGTGTCATACTTGGAAAGGTGATAATGTTGCTTCCCTGTGTAGGCCATAAACTTCACCAGATTCGTAAGGGCCTGGACAGCAGTCCTTACAAAGGGCGGCACTTGGAGCCTGTTGGCTCAGCAGCAAATGTTACACCAGAGAGAGTTACAATTTTGTGATTCAGTCCAATTATTTGCTTGTTGATGTGAATAGATAATTGGTTACTTTAGCTGTAATGTTTTGCTGTCATTCTCTTTGCAGTTTTGCTGACTTTTGTGGAGATTACATGTGACCATGTTCCATCTGATGTTACAGTTTTTGTCCAATAAAGCTGAAAAAATGAATAATCTTTATTTCTCATCCCATCAGTTTGTTGAGCACAATGTTCTCATTCTTTTATACTTATATAATTTAAAATGTTATACCAACAGGCAAAATATTTGTTTCTTATAGTCCAGTAAAAACAGATGTTAGTATCCTAAAGCCCAGGAAAAGCTGTGTCTCTATTGTTTAGTAGATATGATTTAGCAGTCATTAAGTCCTTTAAAACAGCTACACATTCACTGGAACAATTGCCATGGGAGTAATGAGACGTATCTTTAACAATCTGGCAAACAAAGTGGTCAAATTTGAGCCTGTAGTAGCAGGACTATAGAATTAGCTCAGGATAACCTAACTCTTCAGACATGATGTGGAAATATTCCAGAAGTGAAAAGGAAATCTTACAGATGTGTTTAATATATTGTCTAAATGAAATATCCTGTAAAAAAAAAAGACATTACTCTATACACAGAGACAATTTAAATGCCATTCTTATGAAGTGATTGTCTTTTTCAGAGGTTCTGGCACAAAGATGACAACTTCTGTTGTGAGAATTTAAAAGTTTTGAGTCATCCATGTTTTTTGTCTTCAAGACATAAATTATTGATTTCTTTATTGTCACATACATCTTGCAAGTTTAACCTGCACATGCAGTGAAATTAGTCAGGACAGCCCATCCAAGAAACAAACAAGGACACAAATCAAGAGATGGATGCTGCAGCTTTGAGTGGCGCTTCCTCAGCCTTTTCCAAGAAAATGTGGCATACATAATAGAAGAGGAATTAAAAAAAACATACCCTTAGCCCAGGATGAGAAAAAAACATGCCTGTAATCTGCAAAACTGATTGGATTTATCAGGTCACTAATGGAGTGCCCTGTGGCATTCCATTAGTGACCATAGTGTGTGGAAGATTTGTTGACGGCCATTACATTTCTCAGTTAACTTCTAAATCACACAAGAGAAAGATTTGGAAATCAAAAATCACTACAAGTGATTTACTCTGGTTTCTACATCATTGCACTTTTGTACTCACAGAACCAGATCCAGAATTGTTTTCAGCCTTCTAAAGAATTCCATCCTATGGATGCTCCCAGGTTACTTCTTGATAAAGTAAATCAGCTTTCAATTTGCACCAACCTTTCTTGCTGACATAGTAACTTAAATTTAAAAACAACAGACACCACTGTTTTTCTTGGTTTAGGTTGCTAAAATACAGTATGATTTTGTTAAACTCAAAATTTACAATCATTGATTGAAATAGAGATAAAAAAAATATATACAGTTTTAGCTCACCTCACTCTACAAAAATACGCTGTTAAGTTTTATTTGGTCATAGGTGTACTACAAATGACATCAAAATTAAGCCTTTGCCCTGTAAAAACCTATTTCCTTTGGGTGTGTACTAAGTGAGTGGATCTACACACACCTTGGCAAATAGTCAAAGTATTGCTGCCTGCATAGGTAAACCACAACATTCACTAAACCCCTATTGAGAGGTTTGGGACAACATTAGGAATGTCGAGTGGTGCAGTTACCTTAAAGGCAGTCGCTAGAGCAACTTATAAAGTAAATCGAAAGTAATGTCATAAGAACCTCATGGACAGACAGCATAAGCAGGACCTTAAGAGTCTCAGGCTGGATTCAGTAGAATATTGTAATCACAGGAATGCTGGTTCCCACATCTTTTAACATGTATGCCTATGCAGAATATGGCAATACTCCTGTCTTGTAGCACACTGTTCAGCCCTTGGGATGTCTAGCGTCCGAGTTAGAGATGTTGGCTCCAACTAATCCAAATTAGTGACTAATCTAAACAATTTTCAATTTGGCAATCAAAATCATTGTTTCATTGTTAAACTAGTGATATATGTATAGGAATAAATGGACATTTAAAAAAAAAAAAAAGGCAGACTACTATTTAAAGTTAGAAAAATAATTTTAATGAAAACAAATCAATTTAGATTCCTCACAAAAACAAACAACAAAATACAACATATTTAGAACCTTAAAAAGGTAGTGCTAATAAGACTGTTTAAAAGTCAGAAATATTTTATACACATTAAATTCGAACTAGAAGCTGAGTTATTCTGTTTCTTCCTTGCAGCACCATCGTAACTTAATTGGAGCTCAAAGTCCTTAAATATTAACTGTAATAAATTACATAGAAGATTTTAGGAGCTCCAGCTGGTGCAAAACGTCCTCTGCGCTGGGTCTGCTGCGGACCTCCGCGCTCCAGCAGCGGCCCAGCAAAGCCGCGATCCGCTTCCCCTGTCCGTGGAGAAACACCGAGTGGTCGCGCAGAGACGGTCGCAGTTTGTGCGCCACGACCGCATAGAGGACGTGCTGCCTATCCCCCGTGTAGGGCGGCTCTCTGGTCAGGAGCTGCCACATAGTGATCCCCAAAGAGAAGATGTCCGCTTTAGGAGACACCTGTTCGCCTTTGAGCAGCTCCGGGGCTCGGTGCGAGTACGTGCCGCATCCATGGCTGAGATGGGGGCTGACAGAGCTCACTTCACAGTCACCGTCCAGCTTCAGAGAACAACCAAAGTCGGCAATTTTACACACATCTGCAAGTGATACTAGCAGGTTGGCTGGTTTAATGTCCAGGTGCACAACACTGTGGGAATGAAGGAAACTCAAACCCCTCGCGATGTCCGTGGAGTACTTCCGCCACCTCTCCTCTCCCAGCTGCTCCAAGCTCTCATAGATGATTTGCTGCAGATTCCTGTTGCCCACTAACTCCATCACGATCGCTCCGATTCTGCCTTCACCCATCAGGTCCGCCGGCACGCTCGTGCTCGCGGCGATGACGCGCACGATGTTTTTGTGGTGCAGATGTGCAGCATTCAGCTCTGCCCAGAAGCTCTGGCGGGAGGCCAGCGTGTTCTTCGTGTTCTTCTTCACAGTCTTCAGAGCAACGGTTTCCCCGAGGTACTCCGCCTTGTAGACGGAGCCGAAGCCCCCGGAGCCCACGGCTTCCACGGAGCGCAGCTTCTCCCAGTGGATCACGGAGGACCAGAGGCGGCTGCCGACCTTACTGTGAAATCGCTGGGGGGGGACCTGTAGACGAGAGCCATGGGTCAGCTGAAAGAGCGGACTGCTGCAGACCGCGATGTCAGCGGACGGATAGATGTCCTTCGGTAACAAGCGCGTGACAGGAATTGGTGAAGGCATGGCGCGTGAGATGACACAGGTGTGTTCCACTCAGCTGAACTCACCCAATTACTTATTCCCCGAAAGCAAAGCATTCTGGTTACTTATTCCCCGAAAGCAAAGCATTCTGGTTAGTCTCTCTCTCTCTCTCTCTCTCTCTCTCTCTCTCTCTCTCTCTCTCTCTCTCTCTCTCTCTATAT
>JAVLVB010000561.1:9067-52440 GCA_032876305.1 Orestias chungarensis | reverse complement strand
TTTCCTCTCCACTGTCGCTACATGCATGCTCAGTATGAGGGATTGCTGTAAAGTCAACGACAACACAAGCCATTGTTTCTGCCTGCTGATTCCAGAGGAGTGAATGCTGCAAGTCAATGACTCGATGCAATCTGCTGGGGTTCCTTAGATTGAAAACTTTTTCAAATTGATTTGTTAGAATGTATCCTTGATTTTAATTAATTTTTTGTAAAGTGCCTTGAGACGACACCTGTTGTAAATTGGCGCTATATAAATAAACTGATTCTTGAAAACTGATTCTTGATTTGTGGATCTTGGATTTGTGTCATCCTGGATAGTAGCTTTGACACTCACTACTCTTTTGCCTCCTTCGTTGCGGCTTGTATACAGTCTCAGGGTGCTGAATTTGGGGGGGGGGGGACCCTCTATGCATGGTTAGCAGCTTTCGAGGCTTAACATCCATGGTCTGTATCTCGATGGTCTGTATCTCCTCCTTAGACATACATATATATATATATATATATATATATATATATATATATATATATATATATATACAGACCCAGTAATATTTTAGCAGAGTTTTGGGTACAAGAACTTTATTTACATATAAATACAAATGTTGGACACTTTTTTGACTGCAATATTACTCCATAACACAGAGTATTTCTCTCATTGAAAAACAGGAGATGCTTTACTATTTTTAATTTAGCTTTCATATGTTTCTAGTGACATTTGGTCGTCACAGTTGGCTCCGGGGCATACACTGTAATGATTTCTTTGGGTCTTTCATCTGACAACCTTCAACCAAGTGTTATCTCCATAATTTTACATCTTTGTCTATGAGGTAAAGCTGTATTAGGAACAACAGTTGAAGAGAAATGTCAGAAAGCTGTTGAGCTTTGTTTGTACAAAGGCTAAAACTAGTAATACAATCTAATCAGGTAGCTTAATATCCAAAATGATCTATTTCCCTTAAATTCATGGCTTTTTTTAAACACTATGGTTTTTACATGATCCGTTTTTGATTCTGATTAACTGTTTATTTAGAATATATATTCCCATGCCCCAAATTAACAGGAGAATGTTTTACTTGGAACTGACGGTTTTTTAACCTTTTAGATGATAAGGCAAAAACTTGGATCAGTGAATTTTCAACTAAATTCAGTACTAGTTCTACACTGGCAATAATCTAAAAATAATTGTAGCTTTCTTCATACATTTCTTTTTCTCTAAAAATAAAACTGTCAGAATGTTCCTCTGCTGTTGGACGACTTTCAGAAATGCAGAGCCTTTAAACAAGCAGTAGAGTGGTACAAGGGTTTGATTGGATCTCAGTGCTACTCGCACTGCTGTGGAGTATGTAATCCTTTTTGTTTGGGTTCAGAGGGTTCAGACTGAGAGTTCAACTGAATTCAGTCCATTTATAGCAGGCAGAGCTGGGGCAAAAAGAGGCAAGTTTTGTATTCTGTGGGAATAAGATTTATATTCATGAGCAGCTACTGGGAGTGTATGGTATATGACATATTCAGCAGCTGCCTTGTTTAGATTTGAGGGAACTGTTGATATAATATACTCTATGCAAGTGTGTAACATTATAACCTACTGAGTTACACAGCTTACACACTGTAAAAACAAAAAATCTTACAATCTTACAAAGTATTTGAGTCTAGATTTGTGTTTGGGCCGTCACTTCTCTCTGTTGTGCAAATAAAATATAACTCCTTCTTGACAGATGATCAATAGAAAATGTTAGCTCTAAGCAAGAGGCTCAACATTTCCTGGATCATCTTTTCTCAATAAACTGTTCTGGTTTTATTCCATTCATTATAATCATGACTCTACCTTGTGTCAACTCTTTAGGCTTACTGTTTGAATTGTAAAGACATAAACAAATACCCTTTGCTCCATTAAACAAGATCATTTAGTTGATGAAATCTTTTAGGACATACCAAACAGACTCAGAAGGATGTTTTTATTGACTTTATTGAACTTTTATTACACTAAGTAAAAACACTGGAGTTGGCAAAAGCAACTCTCCTCTCTCATAGCAGCATTGTAGGTAAATGAAGTCTGGTTATTATGCCAACCAATAAATAATCTTTCTTTGGATAATGATAACATTAAAGAAATGATGATTAAAAGAAAACAGTTGAAAAAACCTGCAGCATTGATTCTTCACCATCTATTTGTACTTATATCCAATTTATTTTGTTTATATGCATAAAATATGACAGTAGTTTAAAAGATGATGTGAGCGAACATGTAGATTTTGCTCTGATTTTAGTATGGACAGTGTGGCTGAAAATGCTGAAACAGAACAAGCAGCAAAACTAACATGTCTGTGTTGACATGTTTATCTCCTAACTCCAACTAACCAACATGCTAAAAAAAATTCTGCATCAGCACCAACTTTCTCTTCAGTTCAACATTCTTGCATGTCGTGTTGTAGTAACAAATGCTGTGTTGGGGCTATGTAATAACAGGCATGTCAGGGAGAGAGACAAAAAACTCAAAACTCACAGTACAACAAAAGTGTGTAGCTATATGTTAGAAGCAGGCACACTTCAGCCAAGCTGGATGTATGTACAAACAATACATTAACAGAAAGAGGTTTGTAGCACCTTAAGGAGCTTTAGAAGTATTTTAGCAGCTTGTTCCAATACCTTAATGTTTTGCAGTATTGCAGTGTTTCTTACATACACATTCAATATAGTTCACTAGTACCGCTGGAGCTTATTAAAATATCTGACACCAAATGATCTACATACTTCATTTCACTGCCGGGCTTCTGTCTCCACACCAATAGAGATATACTGTTTGTTTTTTTAACACAACTGAAAATAGCTTCAGAGTTTTTGCTCTATTTGACACAATTATTATGTTTTCTCAGTGACTGTTTTATTATCTGGAAAAACTAATAATTTTTGTATATGTTTTGGGAGTTCATCCACACAAAAACTCACTTTTACATCGCTAACAACTGTTTTTTAAGAATACTCTGATCCATGTTGCTTTGGCGCAGTAGGTTGTCTTGCAATCAGGCAGGTTGCAGGTTCAAATCCAGCTGCCCCAGTCACATGTCAATATGCCCCTGGGGAAGGTACTTAACCCCAGGTTGCCTACTTCTGCATGCATTGGTGGTGAATGTGGCTAAAGAGTAAAGTGCTTTGAATAGTCAGATAAATTAGAAAAGTGCTATATAGGTTGAGTCCATTCACCATTTGAAAAACAACGTCTTGTTTGTGTGCATATGTAGCAAAATGGAGTTTTGGGGTCAAGCACATCATTCTGCAATAAATATTGCTGCACTGACTTCAGATATGCAACCATTCTTGTCTTTGCCTTGCATTAAGTGGAGAAAACAAAATTAATATTAATATTGATTTAAGTACTCTTGTATTTGTCTTTTTACATTTTTTAAAAGCACTACTACTCCCATACACTGAGATGTACAAGAGACACCAATTTTCATACCAAACATGCTGTCATGCTTGTTTTTTAAGGATGCTAATCAGTTTACATAGGTTTTACTTTTCCCCCTATCTGTTTGGCAAGTTTAATTCAACTCTGGGGCAAATTTGTGAGTGTTCATGTGGATGAAAACTTTTCTGAAAATGTCCTTAAGTGTTTGATAATCTTTGTGAAGGAGTTTTCTATAAATACCCGGCTAAATGTGGAGGCCCCAATCTTCTTTCAAACTGTTTTAATTTATTACATACAAAACCGTTCTAAAGCAAAACATTAGGGCTCATCTAAAATATTTTAAATAGAATTAACATAAAAAAACGAATCTGTTGTCATTATCTTAAAAAAAGTACACCCTTTTTTCAATTCAAAGATTGGATATTTTAGAACAGAACTATTTCACCAGGGTCAAACCAAACCTTAAAATGAAGAATATACAACCTCAAAATAAAAACACAATCGCCATACAATCAAATGTTCTTACCAAAAAAACAAAGCAAAATGCAGAAGTGGGGTGTCCTTACTGGTTCTATTGGAGTAACTAGGGTTTTAGCCATTTGATGCTGATCAAATGATTTGTTTTGTCAGATAAGAATTTTGGCAGGTGCAGATGTGTGTTAATATGTTAACCCATCAATCTACAACCGTTGTAAAATGCAGCTAGCACAATTAACTCATTGAATACGACAACAATAACTCATATCTAGAAGAGAATAATAGAAAAATGATGAAATTAAGTGAAATGATTTATACTTGTATTTATATCGGAGTCTGATGTAAACTCTTTTAAAGAGCCTCATAAAAGCCACTTAAACTTTAGTCTAATAAGGTTATAAAAAACATGATTAGTTGAAGTTATTAAGTCAAAGACTGTGTTTGTCACCACCACACTACTTCTGCGTTTTGGTTTAGCTTATGATGACACAACACAAAATGATTGTATCGTTTATCTTAGGTTGTATGTACCTCCTTTTATGCATCTTTAGTTTGAATTAAAACATGATATCCCTGTTTATATAACGGTTTAGTCTTGCCTTTATAATCCATAACAAAATAAATGTTGGTGTAATAATTTTATATTTAATCTTGTTTATTGCCTTGGCCTCACCTATACTAGCATACGAGTAGTTAACTTCAACTAACATGTATGCGTTTCAAACGGCATACAGATTCTGTGTGCAAGTAAAGCAAAAATTACACTTTTGTAGTAAAAACACCGTCAAAACTTTGAACTGTAAAAATAAAATATTGTATTTACATATTACTGTTCTCTAAAAGAGGTAAATATATCATTTATACATTTGTAATAAGGATTTAAACCATAAGTACTGGATGAAGTAAGGCAAAAAGTGCAGTAATAATGAAAAACATTTCTCAAAAAACCTTCACAAGATACAGGTAGCACACACTGTTAAATGCTTTAACACAATAACATTCAAATCTACATTTTACACAGTCTACAAAAACATTCAGGAAGGTGTACAAGTAAACCTAAAGTTAAACAGAATCTCGAGTTCATGATTTAAATACTGAAGCTGTGAGGTAAAGCGCACTAACTGATAAACAGTAACAAAATGTCCTTTCTATTCCAAACTGTGCATTTCAACAAATAAAGCACATAAAGGACATGTGACCAAAACCAAGTGTCCCAGATAAACCACACAACAGTTTAATTTACTTCCAATCTCCAGCCCCTGTTCCAAATGTTTTATTTCCAAAAGAGAGACTTAACTATCTCAGACTGTGGTCAGAAAAGATCATTCACGCAACATAAACATAGGGAAAACTGTCTTTCATCACTCTCACACAAATCATTTCTGCTTTTCTCAAAGTTTTGGGTGATTCCATAGCTGATTTAAAAGGAGTTTTTTTAGGTGTATACTGAGACTGAAAGCAAAATCGTTTGGCATCAACCCAGTACCAAGATCAGGTTACTTAAAAAGGACACCTTGTTTGTGAGATCAGCTTCAAGTGGACTGGAATTATAAAGATCAGCAGGGAACTAGAATTAGTTTTATTCCCAAGGGGCACATGAACAGTTAGCAATAGGAACCTGGAAACGAAACTACAATCTTCTATTTAAAAGACAACTACTCTCCCCTTTGATCCAGTTGCTCCATATATTTATATTACAAAAATCTTAATGCAGTCTTCAACCGGGTGACAGTTGGCACTTTCTACTGACAAATATGTTGGATTGGTAGTTTTGGAATGATATAGCTGATAGAATTTCAATTAGGTGAGTTGAATTGTGCTGACAGCTGTTTACTTTTTATGTTTTGTTCAGTATTTCTCAAGATATTTTCATACTTAAATATATATATATATATATATATATATATATATATATATATATATATATATATATATTTATATATTTTTTTTCATTTATTATCTTGCTTCTAAAAGACACAGTTATTTACAAGCGACAGAACCAAAAAGATGAACAAAAAAGTTGAGATCCCTGCTGAGAGGAACTTAAACCGAGCAATATTTGATGTAGACAGTATTTTTTAACACCATGATTTAAAATACAACATGGTAGAAAAAATTAAAGTTGCTGCTGGTATGTTGAGGTGAAGCCTCAGTACTAAATGTAATTTACAATCTAAATTTAAGTCCAAAAACAATATATCGTTTTCATAATTTCTTTATAAAAATATAGAAAACATACTGTATTATGTATATATAAGACAGTAAGTAGAATGGTCATTTCTTTCAACTTAAATGTACTTTTCTTTTTTCCCTTCTTTGTTTTTCCAAAATCAGTAAGGATTAAAATAGTAAGATCTGCGTCGAGATTTATGCTGATAATACTGGAACCTATCATAATAAATAGCTAGCTGTCAGATGCCATACTAGTAGAAACTTTAAAGAGACATTTATCAATTTGCCATGACTGGTGTACTGACTATAACACTACTCATCTAAAGGGAGGTTTACTAAACTCTTCCAATACAATTTCCCCCATTGTGGTACTGCTTTGACATGCTACGTCTCTGTTCACATACCTCTTCATTAGGTGGAACCTATCCCTTGATTTCTGCATAGAACCAAGCTTTTAGAACTTCTGGGGGGTAGCAGATCAGTATAGAAAATGGAAAATATCCACAAAGCCCGAAACAACCCAACACATGATCATTATAAGAGCTCAACAAAAACATTTGTTTCTGAGGACTGCATGGGCAGCAGATTTTACCTTGGAAACACAGAATTATGGAAAACTATGATAACTATATTGTGTATGTTGAAGATTAAATTCACAAGGCAAGACTATTTCATGTTAGGTGATGCTGGGATGTCACATAGGCTGCTTATCTCCACTAAGTAACTGACGATTAAAGCAGTGGGAATGTGAGTAACAGACTAAATCTAAATATTACCAGGAAGTTTGTCTACTTTTACGTGCAAATCCCTTAGCTGAAAAGTTAGTTGCCAGTCGGTTTTGTTTTGTTGATATTTGCACTAAAAATAGACTAAAAAAACGTGGAAATATTTTGTAGTGTTTATTTTGCAGTGTTTAACAGCTTTTTTGTGTGTACTTAATCCGGAATCCACAGTTTATTGGGCATTGTTTTTTTATTAGACTTTTAGTGTTTTCCATTCCGATAAAAGTCTTAATTTAAAAAAAGGTTTTTATGCTAAAAAGCTAAATATGCCACACAAAAACAAGCTTTTAAGGCTGTACAGATGGTCAGAATGTTACAGTTGATCTGTGTTGCTAAAGATAACATTTTGCGGTTCGGTGGGTGACAAGGCAGTTCTTTGTGATCTGTAACATGTATACAAAGATAGAAAAAGAGGAGCATCTATAACCATGTTCCAGCAACTTTTTTGACTTAAGGTTTTGCTTATTTTTATCTCTTCTAGCTCCATTTTGTCTCTCCTAATACAAGGTGAGCCAAGTGAAACTCATCTGGAATGTATGATTGACAGGAGGAACATCGTGCTTGTGCAGAGCAGTGCAGTGGATTTTTTTCAGTCGAATTTACTTCTGTATCTTACACCTTTCACTTTATCCTCAACTGGGTAAATAACCTACCTTTAGATTGTAATAAAAGGTTTAACACAACTTTTCTGGGTTTTTTCTATACTGTTTGTAGGCTTATACGCCGCAGAGCCTGAGCCTGACCCTTCTGAACCATCACGTATATAATTTTGGCTCAACTTGGGCTTTGCCTCCACCTCTTGCTATAAATCTACACTCCACTGTACAATACATTATTATAGTACTGGAGACGACAACAAGCCAGGAATAGTTGAAATCTTTGAATACTTGAGACCACCTTTAAAAACTACTTTTGAGTGTTTTATGTTTAAACACCAAATATGTTCATTATTATGCACAATGGAACTCATTTCAGCACCACCTCAGGGGCTGACCACTGGAGTTTCCCTTGTCTCATTTCCTCACTAAGGGAAATAATGGTCCCCCTTGATTGGCAGCTCCACAAAACCCAGCCAATAACATGTCAAGTTGTATTTCACTTACTTATTTTAATTTGCTGCATTTTCTTTAAAATTTTCAACATCCTTTTAAAAAATTATAATTTTCCGCAAAAAATTTAGTTGTCTTCAAACTAGATGAATCTGTGAATAATGAACCACAAACAGGCACAAACATTGAAAACAGTATAACAAGAAACGGCTTAGCCAATATTTTTCCATTTCAGGTGTCATATGCTCACTCTCTGCATACAGATACTATATTTTACCTGTGGGATGGACTATGTTTACATATGTTTACATATTTTTAGTTGATGGAAAACACAGTAATTATTACACATTTAGGGAATAGTATTAAGTATGAAATCTTCAGATTGAAGACTTTGTCAGTTTATGTACAATAATAATAACAATAATTAGACCCTTGAGTATTCAAAGATTCACCTATTTGAACATTTCTCCGTAAAATACAATTCCAATTTACTCTTGGAAAATTTTATTATTCAGTTTTTGTTAGTTTTTTTAAAGTTTTTTTTGAGCAAAACTAAAATAGTCTAAATAAAATCCAGCTGGGTGACTTGAATGTTTAGTCACAATATTACTTGACTGCCAGTTAGCTGGCATATGTAAAGCAGCTAATCCAGGAGTAGTCCCAACTGCCTGTACCTGCAATAGAAAACAAAGGATGTTGCTCTGTGGTAGAGCTAAGATAGTTTTCATGGTGTGTATTTATGCATCTTAAGGTATATTTAATGTTTGGAATATTACAATAGGTGGCTATAGGCACATTTACAGGGATGTTAAGTTAGGGATGAACATTAAAGCTCACACACACTTAAGGTAATTTCTTAATTTGGAGCAGCTTCAGAAATATAAATGAAAATAGACTTTAGAAAAATATTTTTTTGAAGAGAGAGCAGTTGGAATAAAAAGGTGAAGATTTGCCATGTTTGAATAAGCCTGTGTGTCTTTGTAACTGCTGATCCTTCATCATCAGCCCCTAGTGCTTTGTTATGTTTCCTCACCTTTTACCAAATTAACTGACAAATTATGGTTTCTGATATCCTGTTTAGCTGGCATGTGGCAGGACAGACAGCATCACTGAAAAGCTTGGTGGAAGCGGGGTAGTGTGGTGGGTGTACTCAGACTACATATGAATGATGAAGGAAGTCCTTGGCGAGAGGTTCCAACAGCTTCTTGACTTGCAAGTGACTGGGGGGGCAGGTGGACAACAGGAACTGGTTCTTCAGTGGGTGAAAAGGTAATAGCTGATCCCATGCTGCCCCCGCTGCTTCCTACCTGATTGTACAAAGGCCCGTTCTGTGGTAGGTAGTTGAACAGCTGGGAAAAATCCATTAGAGAAGAGGATGAAGCCACAGTCTCTGCTGCTATACCTGCTGCTGGTGAGGAAAGTTTTGAGAGGGATACCTCTTCAACCACTTCCTCCAGCATACCCACATGTGGTAACAGATCGAGTTTGGAGGAGATTTGAGGTTCTAGAAATGCAGAGGATGAGGATGGCATGGTGTTCTGCAGTTCCATTAGGTATGTCTCCAGTTCTCCCTTTAGATTCTGCTCCCTCTCATAAGAGGTGATGGTGTATGAGGTAAAGTTAGAGTTCAGTGGGTATTTTAAAGAAAAAGGGTTATTAGGGGAAGAGAAGGGCTGCATATCTAGGCCAAAACCTGTGAACATGTTTGCCTGCTGTGATTTTGTTGTCAGTGTTGCTGGAAGCTCATCCTTAATGCTTCCAGAAGTCAAATCGTAAGCATCAGTCTCTGGCAAATCCGCTGGTTCAGTTTTTACCCTTGGCAGATCCCTGGTGTGACTCTTCTTCATGTGACGTGTCAGGTGATCCTTCCTACCAAAGCGCTGAGCACAGTACTGGCAGAGGAAGTCCTTGCGACCAGTGTGCACCACCATATGACGTCGCACATCTTTGCGGGTGTAAAACTGACGCTCACAATGCTCGCAACAGTGCTTCTTCTCTTTGGTCCCTCCAGATGACTTGCCAGCATGTGTTTTGATGTGTTCCAGCAGAACCATGGTGCTGGGGAACAACTGCAAGCATACTTGGCAGGTCAGGTCTCCACTGTTTGCGGCATGGAGAGCTAGGTGGCGCTTAAAACCCAGCTTGGTGTTGTAGCTCTTCCCGCACTCCTGACAGGTGAAGGCCTCCTTGTGTGGGTCATGAGTGTGTAGGTGATTTTTTAAGTGATCCTTGCGGTGAAACATTTTTTCACAGTATGAACACTTGTGGCTTTTTTCTGGTGAGTGAGTTGCCATATGCCTTGGGACACAGACACAATCTATGAGCATTCAGAATGGCTTAAATATCATGTTTAAAGTGAAGCATGCATTACACTGAACTATAATGTACAAGAACTACTCATTACCACATCATATGCACATGCTTGATTGTAATAAGCCTAAGGCCTGTTGTACCGTAGCAGCTTGTATTTGGAGACGAAAGCCTTGGAGCAGTCCAGATGGGAGCAACGATACGGCCTTTCTCCTGTATGAGAGTAAGAGTGCACCTTCAACTTCTCCAAGCTGTTAAACGTCTTCTGACACTCCTGACAAGGAAAATTCTTCTTGGGTTTCCCTTCTGCTCTCCTGCGTTTCCCCGAAGTTGGTGAAAGCTTGGCTTTCTCCAGGACATGGTCATGGCGACCGTGTGTTCCTGTGGCCATGGCACGCTAAGGTAGACCAGCTACATGAAGGGAAAGGTGCCCGACTAGTGTTGATGTAACTCTACCTTCTAGCTTTAGGTTTTCATCCCAGCTTGGACTCAGGTGTCTGACATGGAAAGAAAAAAAGAAAAAAACATTTAGTTAAGAATTACATGTTACACTTAAAGGATTACTGATTGACAAAATGCATTGGTTCAGAAGCTGCATTGTTCTAGGATCTGTTTGAAGTTTGGCCAGGTTCTTTGAGAGACCCATAAGCATTGGCTGGGAAAAATGTAGCTGAAAGTCTTGCTGGGTTTTTTTTCTGTTTGTTTCTTTTAACTATGTCTTTTATTCATTTTACTGTATCTTTTCAAACTATTGAACGCACCTGAATATAAGCTTCAAAAACTTTTTAAAAAAGAAGTAAGAAGTGTTGTTTCTTTAGTGTTGGGAGTTAAAAAGACTCAGAATTAGTTCCTTGGTCTGATGTGATGACATTTAATATTTGAATGAATTAAATAGCCACATTATTGTGTAAGCTGTTAAAGTTCGCTTAAAGAGTTTGAAAAAAGTAGCGGCTTATTGTCTTGAAATCATGGTATTAAAATTGACTTGAAGATAGTTTGACGGTGTAGAAGCCTCTGACGCCCAAAATGTTCCAAACGCTTGAGTTGGACAAATTTAACTTTCGCCATTGGAGGCTCGAACGTCGACCAATCAGTGAGCGCCTGCTATGTGACATAGTGACACATTTCCCAAAGGGGAGGAAGATTCTGAAGTGATGACGGTCGATAGATTTATTATCGCTCTTTTCGCTATTTCTAGTGAGATTAAACTAGCGCTGAAATCAACAGCCTCGTCATCGCAGCTCCCAGAGTAGGTGGTGAAAATCACCAAACTCTGAACGCTGATGAGTTATCCAGTAGATACTGATATGGCGCCGAGGCAGACAACATTGATGTTCTCAGGCTTTTGTTATTAAATAAAGCCAAGTCGCTCCCTCAATTTCATCCACCATGGTACAAAAAGAAAGATGAAGAGACCGGAAGAATGAATGGAGAAAACAGGAAGTGGGGATGCTTGACGCGCGTTTGAAGCACGTTTGAAGCGCGTTTGAAGCGTCTGACCCTTAAAACTGCAGAAAATGTGCCACTTCAAGTGTTTTGGATGCTCCAGACAAATTTGGTGCGAACGCAGCATTAGTCCACTGACTGCCTTATACATTTCCCTTACATATCTCTTCCTCCTCCTCAATCCTTGGATCTTCCTCTCTTATACTCTTTAATCTTTACCCTGCCCACCTGAACACCACAGGGAGCAGAGCAACAGCTAAGCTGTTCCAAGACATTTCCACAAAACCCCCATAGTGGCACAACCTTACAGCTGTCAGGTTCAATCAGGAAGACAATAAATATTTCTCTTATGGTATTCCGGTGGGAGTTGGAGTTTTCGGTTACCCTTTGTCACTGACTCTTCATAACTCATTTGGACAGCAGATCATCAGACATGACCTACAGCTCTATCTGAAGAAATTCACAGGTCAGTGTTAAGCGGCCCAAATGCTTCAAAGTGGTTTCCTTAAAATGATAACTTTTTCAACTAATTTGAATAACAGAAACATTTTTATTTTTGATAAAGTTTTTTTATTTTAAACTAAAAGCAATGCACTGTTTGATAATTAAGAGCATTTGCAATGTTTGATAATCAAGAGCATTTGCAATGTTTGTATGATTTAATTGAAATTATTTCTCTTTTGAAGTGCCTTTAAATTACATTTGTTGGGAATTGTAACTATATCAATCAACTGAATTGAACTTAATTAAAGAACTTCAAATTATGCATTTAAAATTAGCTTCCGCCAGATGTTCAGTCAATTTGGTCAATACAGTAGCGAGGAGGAGAGTGGACAACTCTGTCTGGTGCCTCTTTCAAGCTTGAGAAATTCTGTCGTTTGTTTTAACATATAACATAGGGTTTAATATAGCTTATATTAAAGGAAAATCTGTTATGCAAGTTAGAAGTTACAAATGTCTAATTATCCTAGGCAAAACTGTTCTCTGCATCTAATGAAATATTTCTAATGTAGCAAGCTCTTAGAGTAATGAGTCTAGTATAGCATAGATATTTTTACTAGATCCTGTCTGGCCTGGATGTGAAATATATGAGAGGTATCTAGATGGGAAGTGTGGGATCTTTATTTAGAGTTGTTTTCTTTCTTTTTGTGACCATCCTTTTAGGAGGCCCAGCACTGGCCAGAGTCTTCAAATTGGGTATACTCTTAAATGTGTCAGTGAAAGGTAACTTTAGAACTAATATGTGTATCGTATTTATTTCCACGATAATAATAACAATAAAAAAAATCTGTAACAGACTTGTAGGGCTCGGTACTCCTTGAGGACAGATATAGTACATAATCAATGATATACTGGAGCGTTCTGAAATTGCAAACTTGTCCTTGCTCTTTTCCAAGTTTTTGGCCAGGACTTTGAGCTTCTATTTAAAAAACAAACAAACAAAACAATACAACTGTGACTGAACCCTCTTAGTCAGGTCCTATTTATTGAATATCATAAAGTATCAGCAATCTGCTTTCAAATCAAACTATTTCAAATTCACTCTTGAGCTGTAGGAATTTGCCTTTAATCAAATTGCCATTACAGTTTTTTATTACATCTTTTTAATATTTTTTACATATATCAAAAGAGAAAACCTTAAAAATGCACGAATAGGAAACTGTTTAACATAAAACTACATAACTATTTAACATAATACAAAAAAAAATGTCTCCCTAAAACAAATGGTAGTAGAAAATAACACATTTTTACTTATAGAGAATCATTTTTGCTCTAAAAACATAAAGACAATTTAATTAATGTAATTAATTTTATATGATCCGTTCTCACTAAATTAAGTTAGAGGTATAGGAGGGACAAAACCTTTTTTTGGGGGGGAGAAAATGAAAATATAATAAATAGTCTAGATAATTTTACTACGTTTTTAAATTAAAAAAAATTTTTTTAGAAAGATCCACATAAACTGCTATTTTATTTTTGAAGAAAACAGGTGTAAGTATATCCATAAAATATGTGTTTCAAATTTGTTGAAAATGTCCGAATTTCACGTCTTTATGGGGCCCTTAGCAGAATTTGATTTTGGGGCCCTCTATTTCAGACAATGTCACTTGTTGATCATTTACACAGCTAATGCAGCTATAGCAGTGTTGTTTATCTTCTATTGACCGGCTGACATGTTTTTACACATGTATGTCTTACATGTTGAAATGATGCCATTGCTGTATCTCCAAATTTAAAATTTTCAGAAAAATAAGTAATACAAATGCAATAATAAAATGAATAATATCAATTTATGAATGATGAATCATGTCCAGGTTGCCACATATGGTTTTTAATCTTAAAGGGTAACACATGTAGCTACAAGAGTGGCCTGGGTTTAATTTACAGAACATTCCAACATTTAGGTAAAAAAAAAAAGTGCAACTGCAATGTGCAACAATAACTTGAACTGCCACAACAAAAAAACATGCAGCAAATAACACTTAGATACATAAAAATAAGCAAACAATTCAATAGTTCAAAAACAGACAGTGCAAATGAACAATAAATATCACCCAAACACGTAATGATATAAATTAAGTTACCTGACACGAGGTAACACTAAAAAATAAAGATGAATAATTAGATGAACTCATTCTTAAAAATGTGTAAATGTATGTAATTATGTGAAAAAGATTTTGTTACAAAAAAGCTACAGAAAATAAACCCTATTATTGCTCACATTTCAATTCTATTACCCTGGTCCTTCTTCAATAATTCACCCACTCCTAAAGTTTGTGCTTCCTAAGTTTTATAGAGGGAAAGTAATTTATAATTATTATAACTTATACATGAAAATTTTTTATAAATAAAATACTTATTTTTACAGTGCTCTTGGGGGCCCCTAGGTTGCCTTGGGGCCCTAAGCCAGCACTTGGTTTGCTTGTGCCGTGGGCCGGCTGATTCCAAGAAAACCAAAAGTAATTTTTTCAGGCCCTAAACCTTTTCTAGAAAATAATGAAACCCTAACCAATATGATGAGAGGTGTTTGTTTTTTTATTTATAAAAAAAAAACTTTTCAAAGGAAGAGTCTCTAACGCAAAAACAGACTATGTTTACCTTTTATAGATAATAAATTTCACTAAATTATTATGGCCTAAAATATAATGTTGAACCAATGTTTCCTCATTGCTTTAACTTGAAGTATGCAGTTATCAGTGTAGAAGACAAAAACAAAACAATTAATACTTGAAAATATTAGATATTTCTTAGATAAAAGTAATACATATTTTAGAAAATAAACCAAATATATAATGTAGAACAATAACAATATGCAAAAAGAAACATAATTAATAAATATAAAAAATTATTTTACTAAGCAAGAAATAAATTTAGGAAACTATGCATATGCTGCTTTTTAATTATTAGATCTATAAGATATCTTTAATAAAACAGGTTTTATTAATGTGTTGAGAAGGTCATAATTTGAAGAAAACCAAAATAATTGGCTCAGGCCACAAACGTTTTC
Organism: Orestias chungarensis; assembly: GCA_032876305.1. Taxonomy (NCBI): domain Eukaryota; kingdom Metazoa; phylum Chordata; class Actinopteri; order Cyprinodontiformes; family Cyprinodontidae; genus Orestias; species Orestias chungarensis. Next base: position 37,291 of record JAVLVB010000561.1, on the reverse strand, counting down.
TTGAAAAGTATGAAAAACATCAATAAGATGAGAGGGACAGTTTCCATTGGGATTGGAATACATGCAGTTGTTTTAATGCTTTGCTTTGGAAGAAGATTTGGGCGACAGAAAAAGTACACTTTATTCACAGAATTCAAAGAAAACAAATCTTGTTCTTAGTGGCCCTAATCGTCTTAAATATATTTAAACCATAAACAGACACCCCGTGTTCACAATCATCCTGAACACCGCCAAATAAAACGAGGAACAAACATCCCGGGCAGAAAGCAGGACAAGAATACAGTACACCCATCCTTCTTTTAAACACCCCATTCAACATGTGGCAGCAACAGCCTCTTGGACAGTGGCTCCCAAGTTCCGATAAAGAGCATAAGAGAACCCTTTGCAGCTGCTCAACTGAACTATCTTCTATTAAAAACCACCTGCTGTCAGCTCAACTTTCCCCTAAACCTGAATCACCTTAACCTGTGACAACAACCATCAGAAAAAATAGACCTAGGTTTAACCAGTTGCAGTTTATGAACCCATTAGGTGTTCATGCAAAAGCCAAATATTAGTATGGAGCCCCCATGGATTTTTCACGGTATGGAATGAGTAATGACATAAAAGTGTTAAATAAAAGTTTTATAAGACAAATTAGATAAAAATAAAACCACAGCTGCTTTTCTGGACACGTATTTGTGTGCTGATGTCGACGCATTTTACAGCTGATTCATTTAGAGACATTATGGAAACACCTACTTTTCAACTCTTCTTCAATGAAGGCTCAAATAAAGGCTGATGCTCAGAAAGGTCCCCTGCTATACAAATCCTCTGATAGTTTGACTTAATCATAACACAATAACATTGTAATAACAAAAAACTTTCAGAAAACATTTTTTTTCCGAAATGAGTTTTCTAAATCTGCTGCTACGTCGAACCAGTGACGTAGTCCTGTAATAAGTGACGTAGTCCTGTAATAAGTGACGTAGTCCTTTAATAAATCACGATCCAATCTCGTGTTTGCCTTTAAAGAAATATATTCATTTCAAAATGACACTTTTTAAACATAATTAGTTCAATGACGTGTAAAACAAACAGGAGAGTATAGCATATAAAATAAAAATGCTGTAGCAGGCTTTGAAACTTTGAAAAACGACATAACTCGGTTTGTTTTGCTCAGGTTGTACCTGACCACCAGCCCTCTCTGTGCACCCTGTCGCTGGTTGTTTTTTTTTGTTGTTGTTTATTTATTTATCACAAAAACAGATGCAACGTGTTGACACTGCTCGTGGTAACCAACTAAAAGATAAACTCGTGTTTAGAAAGGAAGCGGAGATAATAGTCGTGAGTCGAGGTTTCAGTGTCGTTGTCATTAAATGAAGGAAGAAAAGAAATCAACGCTTTGCTCAAACTTTCTGTGGCTCTCAGTGCCATTAATGTTCGTGCACGCACATCGTGACACTCATAACTATCATCACTGACTCAACTTTTCTCTGCTTCGTAACTGAGGTCTGATTAACAGAAACTTTCTTCCCCCCGCACCCCCCACGCCGCCAGCTCACCCCCACCTCTCCTCATTTAAATAACCCCGATATTTGAAGGCATCAGCGGGGTGCCCGTTTGTTTCACGTGCACCAAACTCACCCTGGGAGCTCCCACATCCTGTCTGTGGACTTTTTCTTGACTTTCAACTATTTTCCGAATTTTTAATAATTTTTTCCTCATATTTTTTGCCAGACGCGACGGGCCTGAAAATTGTTTGCTCTCTCCTCTTTCGGGCAGCCATTGTGTATGCGCTGCGATGCAACCGCACTATGCATTGGCCACGCCCACCCTGGGGTTCTCATACTTCTCGTGATTTGTTTATGGCAGTGTCAATTTCACGTCCGACTCACATGCAAGTCCTTCCGATAAACTGCTGTTTTATTGGACTTGTTAGATGTCCTGTCAGTCGCTACATGTCGTCGTTTTAATCTGGCTCTGTTTTATAAGGATGGGATGAACATCGGGTCGAAGGAGGGCTCCTATTGGACCAGAGAGCTTTCAGGCTGTAGGATTCGGGCTTTCTGTGATTTTCATTGGCTTGATGCTACGTTCAGGTGACGATGACTTTTGCTATTTTTTTCCTGCTCGTTGTTGCGAGCATAGCTAGCGTCACTGGGAAGTTGAGCATGGATTTGCTAGCTGCCCGTAGCACGTAGGAGCAGGACTATCAGTATCAGACTATTTAATGTGAGAGGGTCTGTTTAACAGGCAGCAGCGGGGGAACGGTCGAGTTTTGCCTTGAAGGTCCTCAGCGTTGGATTCCAGGTGTCCTTGGTAAAGGTTGGTGGATATTCTGCTTGATAGCACTTGAAAAGAGCACCTTGGTGGCGTAGGGGATAGCGCGACCCACACATGGAGGCCGCTGTCGCAGGTTCGATTCCCGGAGCTGTCGACATTTGCCGCATGTCTTCCCCCCTCTCCTTCCTTCTTTCCTGTCAACCTACTTACAAATAAGTGACACTAGAGCCCACAAAAGACCCCCTGGAGGGGAGAAAAAATAAAAGCAAAACAAAGAGCACCAAAACTTCTTACAGTCCTCTACGGAGATACGTTTGCTCCAATGTAATTGCAAACAAAGAACATGATTTCAAAAACACAGAAAAATGCATTTCTATTGGTCTAAGTTGATTTTACCAATAGCATTTTTACTGATCAGTTCCAACACAAAAGTTATGAAAACCCTGCTGGTCTAAGTTGGCCTTTGAAAAGTTAATTTACATTTACCTCCTGCTGTGTTCTATTCTTTGATTATTAAAAAAGTTAAAAACATTGTAAGTATGGAAAGCCGTTTCATTCAAAAATAAATAAATAATTATTATTTTATGACATAAAATAATGAAAGCTTTTTAAAATTAAATTGCATTCATTTTTATTTTTCACAATTTTTATTTATTTATTTTACAATTGAGTTTTGTTTTGTTTCGTGACGCTTTTATTTTGTAATGACGCTTTACTATTTCAGCGGCTTTTATTTTTAAACCCCGTTGTTCATTTAAAGCTCTTTTTATTTCACGTTCGTATATTCAACTTATGGGTCTTATCATAAAAGAATGCCTCTAGCAGACGGTTCTCCTTTGCTCTACCTTCTTCATGTCTCACTCTATAGGGTTAAGTTATTTAAGTTTTTCTATAGTTATGTCGCTATAGGCTTAGACTGCTGGAGGACAATCTGACCACTTCTCTCTCTGCTACTTTCTTCCTCTGTCCAATCTACTAAGTTACTGTTATTTCAACCTTGTTAACCTTTTGTTTTCTCTTAGTGTTCTTCTCTCCATAGTAACCACACCTGGGCTGGTTCTGTTAGCTGGGGCTGGTTCTGTTAGCTGAGACAGCTTCTTGGATGAGAACATGGGCTGAGATGCTGCCAGTGACGCTCTACAACTGCTGCTATAAACTCTATTATTTCAGTATCCTGTGCTTGTAATTTAGTTTTCTGTCTTTTCAAACCCCCAGTCGGTCGTGGCAGATGGCTGCTTGTACTGAGCCTGGTTCTGCTGGAGGTTTCTTCTGTTAAAGGGGAGTTTTTCCTCTCCACTGTCGCTACATGCATGCTCAGTATGAGGGATTGCTGTAAAGTCAACGACAACACAAGCCATTGTTTTGGTCTGCTGATTCCAGAGGAGTGAATGCTGCAAGTCAATGACTCGATGCAATCTGCTGGGGTTCCTTAGATTGGAAACTTTTTTAAATTGATTTGTTGTAAATTGGCGCTATATAAATAAACTGATTCTTGATTCTAGCAGCATTCGTATTGTGCCGCTAGAGGTAAAATTGATTGACTGGCGCAAGACAGGCGAAAGCGAAAGCATTTGCCATGCATGTTTTCATTATTCAAGAACGTAAGTCGGAGGTTCGAAGACGGTTGGTTTTTAAATGCTGGACAGGTCCCCAGTACTTAACACGGCAACACAGAGACAGGCAGGACAAACAACCCCTCACTCACACCTAAGGACAATTCAGCCTGCCCAATCAGCCATGTTTTTCGACTGTGGGAGGAAGCTGGAGTACCCAGAGAGAACCCACACATGCACACAGAGAACATGCAAACTGCTTTCAAAAAGGACCCAAGATGAAATCGAGTATTCTTGTTGCAAGGCGACAGTGTTACCACTGTGCCTTGAATATTTTTTAGTTATGTATTTATTTAAAGACCAAACTTTAAAAATTGCATTCATTTCAAGTCATGCTTTACAGATTATTGTGGTTTTTGAGTAAAATGGGCTCATCTTTCAAATCCCGCTTTTCTAGTGGGATTACATCATACTGAGGCGACAATGACTGAATTTGAAGACTCCTTTTAGTGCATGCAACAACTGTGTCCTTCTTATCCCCAGATTTGAAGGATTGGTCCAGTATTGTCAGTTTGGTTCAAAAACCAAACTGACAATTTGCAACTTAGATTTTGTCCAAGACAGTTGTACAGACCTTAAAGACTAGTGTGAGCCTCCATCTCACCAGCCTTTAATTAGTTTAATTTATTGTTTAGTTGGAAAGTTTTCTTTTTAAGAAAAGCAGCCGATGGCTTGTAGTCATTGACTTATAACCTTCTGAATGGGCATGTGGAGACAGTAATGAGGGAAAAATCACTTAACAGGACGAAACCAGCAGAATCAGAACCCTTTTTGTGTTGTGAAGACACAGGCAAAAGGAGGTACTGAGCTAGGTGTACTTTCTATGTGTAAAAAAAAGTTTTCTGTTTTTTTTCTGTCTGCAGATCCAGATGGATAAAACCTCCCGCAAAGTTTCAAACCAGGACATTAACCCCTGCTTAGAAGTAAGTTGCTGATAGTTTCCATTCTGGACAGTATCAATGTAGACTTGCATACAATTTCTTGAATGAATTAAAATGTGTGCAGATTAGATCATCTAAATGTATCGTTTACATAAGCACAAAATAAATTCATCTGTCCATTAAGTGTATCACGAGGTTGGGAGCGTTGTGTGCTCCCTTGATGGACCTGATCCTGAAAGCAGTTCAGGCCATGATGCATTTTATAATCCAGCTACACATTTAATGTGGCAACATGTGGTAGTTCTTCTGCAATTTTGCGTCTTTCTACTAGAGTCATAAATTTAGCTTATAGACATAGAACAGGCATAGTCAGCTAAGTTTGTCACAATCACACTGACATGATCCCAACATGTTTGCACATAAGAATCAGAAATACTTTCTTAATCCCAGAGGGAAATTGCAGTTATTACAGTAGCAACCTTTTATGTTAAATAATAAACACTTATAATTTTCAACAAAGAAAAAATGCAATATGTACACATAATAAGAATCAGTCTTATTATAAAGTACAATAAGTCTAAAGTGGCTGTGGCTATAATAAAATAGGAGTTATAGAGTTTGATGGCCACTGGTAGGAATGACCTCCTGTGGCGTTCTGTAGTTCATTTGGTTTCAATGAGTCTTGAACTGAATGTACTCCTGTGTCTCATCACTGTGTCATAAACTGGATGGGAACCATTATCCATGATGGCTTGCAGCTTAGAAAGCATCCTTCTCTCAGACACTGCCATCTGCGAGTCTAGGTCTAATTCCTCAACATCACTGGTTTTACGGATTAGTTTATTGACTCTGTTGGCATCTGCCACCCTCAGCCTGCTACCCCAGCATGCAACAGCATAAAGGATGGCACTTGCCACCACAGACTCATAGAAGATCCTCAGCATAGTCCAGCAGATGTTGAAGGACCTCAGACGCCTCAGAAAATAGAGACGACTTTAGCCCTTCTTGTAGAGGGCGTCAGTGTTCTTTGCCCAGTTCAGTTGATTGTCAATGTGCACACCCAGGTATTTATGGTCCTCCACTGATAGAGACAGGGGTCACCTGCGCTTTGTCCCTCCTTAGGTCCACCACCAGTTCCTTTGTCTTTGTAACATTAAGCTGCAGATGGTTCAGCTCACACCACGGAACAAAATTATTCACTGTTTACCTGTACTCATCCTCATCACCCCTGCTGATACATCCAACTATTGCTGAGTCATCAGAAAACTTCTGAAGATGGCAGGTGTCTGTGCAATAGTTGAAGTCTTTGGTGTAAATGGTGAAGAGGAAGGGAGAGAGGACAGTTCCCTGCGGTGCTCCAGTGTTGCAGACCACTCTGTCTGACACACAGTGATGCAGACGTACATACTGAGGTCTACCAGTCAGGTAGTCAACAATCCAGGACACGAGGGGGGCGTCTACCTGCATCACCCAGACGAGCAGTCTGGATGGTGTTAAATGCACTTGAGAAGTCAATGCACATACCTGTGTGGTTAACTGGATCATACCAACAAAGGTTTACTTTTTTCTTTATGATGACCCGGTGGGACCAATTACAAAAACAGAAGTTTTTCTGCTTTAGAAAGTATGACGTGGAACAAGTGTGACAAAGTCAAGCAACTGTTTTTGCAGATGCTGTAGCAGACGTTGTAACGGGTGTTATGCAGAAAATCGAATGCCTGCCGAGATTTGCATGGGCTGTTGCAGGATTGCGCATCTTTCTAAACAGGTACATGGTAGACAAAACAGATTGAGATTTGACCAAGGAGATGCTATTAAATAAATAAATGTTAAATATTTGGTTAACGGTAAATCTAACAACTACTAACTAATAGTGTAAAATAAACTTTATGCTCCTAAATATATGTAATTGAAGAAGGAGAATTAATAATTTTTTGTAACCCGTTTACTGATGGACAGATATCAAGCTTTTTATTAAAACACCTGTAAGTCCATTATATTATTGCACTATATTATCAATAAAGTAAAAACTATACTGATTGTTTTTTGTGTGGCTGTGGAAAAGTGCGTAGTAGTTATTTTGCAGACAGGTTGCAGGTGCAATTCCAGCTAAGTAATTTAAAGCCAATCAAGTTCAGTTATTCTTTTCCTATCGAAGATAATGTATTTAAGGATATCCTTGAATATTTATTAATTTTAAAAAAACGTCTAAATACTGAAAGACCATTATATGAAAATGTTGCTATACCACCCAGCAGTAAATGCATGCCATTCTGATCAATTGGCATAAACCACACCTCATTCGGATTACAATTTCATCCCAATCGAATTAAATTAAGTTGTATTCCAATCAGCTGTTTGTTCCAATTGCAATTTAATTGTACCCAGTGTTGAAGATGGTAAGTGCTTCTCTGTGACTGGACCTGATTCTTCCCTTTCAGGAGAGTGATGCTTCCCACAAGTGTTTGGGTGCCCACAACTATGATAGGAGCATGTGCTCAGCCTTCTTCCAAAGATATAAGAACTGCAGAAAATATTGGGTGAGTTGAATTCAACACCACAAAAAATAAAGTAAAGAAACATGAGCATAGATAACACACAGCTAACTTTTTAGGCTTCTGTTGGTGCAATGCCTCTTACACAGCAAACGCAATACCGAACACTGAAGGAACAAGTGGAGTTAACAAATTGGTGGTTAGATGGGTTCTGTAAGAAGATTGATGCTGAGGCTAAAACAGAAATGTGGTACAGGATGCTGGATTTGGTAGATTCTTAATTGATTGTAAGGTCACCTGCTCTGTACTCATTGATATTTCGCCATATTTTACAGAGGGCTATAACATAATTTTAGATAAAGACAATTGGCCATGGAGGGGTACCCAAAAAAGACGAGACAAACAACCACTCAGGCACACACTCTTACCAAAGGACAATTTATCCAATTAGCCTTAGGCGTGCACAGGGAGAACATGCAAACTTATTGCAGAAATACCCTGCCCTACTTGAGATGTCATAATGTAAAAAGTTATTTGTGAGTAAAGACTCAAAATGTTCTGTCATTTAAGTCATAAATTGACCATAATAAAACTAAATATCCATTATGGTCAGGCTGTAAATGTAGAAAATTCTCATTTGGATATTTTCCAAAGTTTATGTAGAGGATCCAGGCTCCCTTCCTATATTGGAACAATATCTCACAGGCTGACCATGATTGGGTCAGAACGCACACGTGATAGGACGGTGCAGCTAATTTGTTACCTGGACATTACAATGGTGAGCAGTCTTCTTGCCTATGCTCTTGGACAACACACCCACCAGATGGACACAACAGAGTAGTTGCATGATGCACAGAGAAAATCTCAAATTACTGACCTGACAAACCTAAATGGGTAAACTTTGTGGATGCTAATGGGATTACCAAGTGTGTTTAGATGGCAGAATATAATTTATTCCATATCCAATACCCAAGTGTAGTGTGCAAAAACTTAAAAAGATTTATCAACGCCTGTGGCCGACCTAATGAGCCTTTGAATCCAACAGTGATCTAAGTCATGTTGATGTGTACAAAGGTGACTACAAGTAAATCTTTTATTTCTATACCGAATGATTGAATCAAAGATTAATTCATTCTATCAGTTTGCTACTTTCTCACCTAGAGTCTGGTTCTCAGCAGCAATCTTCGTTTTTCTGGTTGAAACTCTCAGATTAACTCAACTCTTACATTCACTTCTACAATAATTAGTTTGGCGTCTAGGTTAGAAAACTGATTGACAGAATCTACTAGTTTAGTTTGTTAGAGAGGTAGTAACATTCTGGATGGGTTTTTCTCTACGTGGAAGATGTGTAAACCTTCTAAAAGCAGATTGGGAGGCAGATCTTTCAGTTATCAGCAGCTAATTTCTGTTCAGAATTAGAAGAATCATACAAAATAAAACTTGCAGAAAAATTACTTTACTCATTCAGGAAACGGCAACAACAACAAAAAAGACCTATACATGGGGACAGGTGCCTAGCCTGAAGCCCTGAAAGGGTGTTGAGCTGTGGAATGTTGGATGCAGGTATTCTGTGTCTGTAGATAAGACTGGAACCAGACCAGGAAAGCCCCATATAGTCCATTTGTCCTTTTTAAAATGGACAAATGGATTTTTAAAAGACAAAGATTAGGCCTTTTTTGTTTATTTTTCATATATTCAATAGGGCAATGTCAATCAATTAAAGATACTTTATTAATCCCAAAAGGGAAATTAAATGGTGTTGGTATAACTCATTTAACATCATTCTACAACTCATTATAGATGGTGATGGCTGTTGGAAGGAAATATCTTCTATAGTGCTCTGTTTTACAACTAAGTTGATGAAGCCTGTGACTGAAAAGATTCTGTTTTCCAATAAACAGTCTCATGAAGAGAATATGGAGGGTTGTCCATGATTGTCTTGATTTGATGTAAAATCCTTCTTTCCATTATCATCTCCAGAGATTCCACATTTAGATTAATACTGGGTATGGCCTCCACATACCTGTATAGCCTCGCACCAACGTCTGGGGATGCTCCTGATTAGACTGTGGATGTTCCCCCTAAAGATTTCCTCCCAGATCTTGATTAGATAATTGGTTAGCTCCTGAACGTCTGTGGTTTGGTGTGGCATTTGTGGATTGACCCAAACATGATGAACTTGATGTGCTTAATTGAATTTAGGCCTGGGGAACAAGGCAGGCCAGTCTAAAACATCAATGCCCTAATGCAGGATCTGCTGACACACTACTGCAACATGAGGCCTTGCATTGTCCTGTACAAGAAGGGACCTAGGGCCCAATGCAGCAGCATATTTCCGTCTGCCTCTGTCCCGGTTTAATGTCATTTTGTAGGACCTTGGCAGTGGACCTCTGTGAAGATTGAAACGAATTATCAAGAAACTTTCTGTGTGTATCAGGTGATTGATGTACTTGTAATTAACACATTAATGCATAATTATCATTTATTGATATTTGTGTTTTTATTGGAATACATATTTACAAATACCTGAGGTTAACGCATAAAATGGTAGTTAAAAATGAATAAATACAATGTTACACATTTAAAAATAATAATAATCCTGTATTACAGACACATGTGTTGAGTCAATGGTCTTTCCATAAAAATGAGGAAAAGAGGTAGGAAAGACCCTCTGTAGCAGTCTGTTTAACAACTAAGCTGAAGATGCATTTAACTAATGAGACCGTTTTCCAGTGACAGTGTCATGAAGTGCATGTTCAGAGTTTTGGAGATTACTAGGATGTTAAATACAGTTTGCAGTTCATCTACGTTCTCCTTTTTAAAAAATGAAGGAAGTACTATCTGATGTTTTTATTTTAAATTTTTTTTTATCATAAAAGGTACTTCTTGATCAGTGTTTTTGTGGGGCTTTTTTATGACTCAGCTGTCTTCTCAATCTTCAGGTTTGTTGCAGCAGAAGGGGCTAACGAGACAAAGTACTTTGATGATAAAGAAGAAATGTGTAGTCACTAATAATTCACAAGTGCTATAAGTAACGGCACCAAGTTACATAAAGTCAAGCTACGGTATGCTACACAATAATCGTGTAACTAGGATACCAGTGTCCTGAGCCATTGTAATATACAATTGCTATTAATCTAAAGCTGTCTTGTTTGCGTTGATATTTAAACAAAATGTTTTTGAGATAGTGGTGTACTAAAATGTAGATTTGTGTAGTGGATATTGCCAATGCGTTTCATTTGATTTAAATAATTAGTTTGCAATCGAAGACTGCCGGGGTTCTATATAAAGTGGCACATTGAAACAGCCCGCAGAAGTATTCACCTCACCAGGACGGAATGTTCTGTAAAGTTCTTGTGCTTGTTTTCTTTGCAGCACAACGTAATGGTACAGAGAAGAAAAGACGGAGTTGAACCTGAAATGCCCACTGCAGCAGAGAGGCTGGAGATGCTAGGTGCCATTGGAGGCAAACCCTACTAATAGTCAACAGTCACAAAGATACTGATGACAGCAGGCACATTGTAGTGCTCTGGAATGACTATGCTGGAGAGGAAAATGGAAGCCCTTGATGTCACACTCAGACAAGACATTTAAGATGTATGTGTTCTTAATAAAATAAAACCAGTTCTTTATGACCAGTTCACCTCATGATTTTATACAAAAATTAAAATTTTTTGTATTTTTTTTAATCTTTATCCTGTTTTTCAGAGTGCTCAGACATCTAACTCTAAATCAATGGCCCAATTACAATATTACATGTTTACTAATGTAAACATGGGAGGCCAATTCTTTGGTGCTCTTTGATTTGATGGACAGTATTATGATTATAGTCTATAGGTTGAGGAGGAGCAAGCTAAATATGGTAAGACTGCCCAGTCAAGCTGAAAAATAAAACGGAAGCTACCAGTCTATACATACACAGTATCAACAGACTGGTTAAAAAGTTTAGATGTGTAGAACCTATATACACTACTCAAAAAAAGTTAGGGACATTTGGCTTTCGGGTGGCTGATGCATAGCGTTCTCCTTGTCGTCTCCAACATCGTTGGCGGCCATCATTTCTGCTCAATGTGAATCGACTTTCATCAGAGAACAGCACTAAGGCCCACTGGTCCCTCGTCCAGTGTAAATGCTCCATGGCCCATGAAAGACGATGACGCCTGTGCCTGCTGGTGTGGCCAGGTACCCTTGCAGGTCGTCTAGCACGCAGACCACGCTGATGTAAACGATTTCGAATGGTCTGACGTGACACTTGGGTGCCTCTCACCTCCCTTAAACGTGCCTGGAGTTGAGTGGCATTCATCATCCGGTTTCTCAGGGCATTGTTCACAATGTAGCGGTCATCAGCATGGGATCAGCAAAGGATGTCCACTTCTACGCCTTCCAGTCTCTCCGTATCTCTGTTGCAACCTGCTGATGACACTCTGTGACACTCTGAGCTCAGTGGCCACGTCCGTCTGAGAACATCCTGTTTGAAGCATTGCAATGGCCGGGTACTGTTGATCCATTGTTTTGTGTCGTCTTGGTCTCATGATGTCACAATGTGAACAGCCTGATGAGGACGACTGTTTAAACACCAGCTGTAGTAGAACCAGGACATTTATTGATCATTTCGAGGATCAAACACCTGCTGTGACTTTTGCCGTTAAGCTCCTCGTTAGAGAACAGCAACATGTGCAACAAGTACTGAAACATTTAACAGTTGGACAGTTGCATTCAAAAGCTTATAGAAGGTCACATTAAGTTCATCTGTTTAGGTTTGAATGCATTTTGGGCTCCTCCTGAAATTCAACCCGACAGCCAAATATCCCTAACTTTTTGTGAGTAGTGTATATCTATACAGATAGATAGATCCTCCCTTGCTTCTCCAAATTGAAACATGGAGCCATTTGCTTTGTTTGTAGTTCAGGTCTGTCACACGTTCCCAGACCTCATGGACCCAGTTAGCTCAGATCAGTGTTTCCCTTAGTAAGCTGCTTAATTTATGAATCTGACAGATTAGTTAACTCTCTCTTAATTAAGCTTACAGACATGAACATTCAGAATTAAATCTATTACATTTCCTTAGATTTGACCCTCTGACCTGTGATGTCTTAGCTCTGATCTAGATCATCTGTGTAACATGTTGTGCAAATAATTTGGTACTTTTCTGTAATATGATGTACATTTTCTTATATTTATGAAATTGTAATGGAGATTTATTTTTATTGTGACTGTAATTAGATTCTATTTTAATTTGAAAAAAGATTAAAAAAAAGGTCTGTCACACGTAGTGTGAAATACTGACCTCTATCGGGTATTTTTTTAAAGTAGATCATTTCGAGTTACATATGCTGGACTTTTGCTACCGAACCCAATTTAAGGTAAGCAGGAACGTTTCTACTCAGTTATTATATTCTGTCAAAAATATCAAATCTCAGCGTATCTGACTGAACAGACTTGGTGGTCGTATCAAGGTACATCGAACGTCAGTTGCAGGTGTGCGGGAGGGGTGCCTGGCAGAAATATGGTCTAGCACAGTATTAAGTACGAACCTTTTCTGTTTTCTGTTTATCAAACGCAGTCTGCCGGTATTAGATATAGTTAAACTAATTTAATCTTGTAAACAGGCAAGTAGTCTGCAGGTCTGCAAGAAGTTAAACACTTGTAAGGTATAAGCTTATCCAAAGATTTGTTTTCTTTTTTTCTGTCTATATGCTAATGTACACCTGCTAAAGTCATTTGGGTTAGATCATCCTTTTTTTTTCTATTTTTGTATAAATTTTTACTGTAAAAAACAAAACATTTCCAGGATATGTGACCCAATAACGTAAAACCTGTCTTAAATTGTTATTCTATATGGCACAGATGAGGCACACTTATTTTTTTTAATTTTAACAGATTTTTTAATTTGTATTAATTTTTACTATAAATATTTGGCATATTTCTTTAATAGCTACCAGAGTCCAAATCACTTTAAATCACTGTAATATTGTTCTATAGAAGGCACAGATGAGGCACAGCCTTAATAAAATCAAAACAAAGTGCAGTTTTATTTTATACATGTTTTAATCTATTTGGACAATATTGAAGGGAGTACAAAGTTCACATTTTAGTTGCACAATGGACATTTCCAGCTGCCTCTCTTTGCATTCTCATACTCTGTGCTCTTTATTTCAAGGCACCGGGCATTGAACCATCTGTAACAGATCTCACACTGGATCTGTTGAAGTATACCATAAAGTTTAATCATTTAACAATCTAGTAATGCAGGAAAAACTCCTCTCACACATTTGGGTGTTTATTTTAGTGGCATCTGTTATTTATAACTTAATGAACCTCAAGAGATACAGTTAATTTATGCTTCACTTTTAAACGTTGAGAACTCATACTCTCACCCAGTCTGTCAGTTCAGGTCCAGAAAGTGGTGGCTTGCTGGCGGCACACATTGCCCAACAGGTCTGTTCATCAAACACTATAATCAAATTAGGAAAGCAATCAAACATTATGAGTTATAAATAAATAAATAAAAATAGTTGATGTGGTAAGTATTATTTACCTGATGCTTCTAGGATTTGACGAGCCAAAGCTATTCTTACCTCTTTCATTGCCTTTTTGCTTGTGTCGAATTCCACCTCTGGCACAAGTGGAAAGGCTTCCTTCAGTGCTTTCACCATCTGAATAGACAATACTGCTTTGAAAGACACTGATTTTAATGGCATAATAATGCAACAGATCATAACACGGGTAACGTGGACACTCATTTGATTAACCAGTGTAAACAATAACCTTTAACTCATTGTATGTTATTGTATATTATATATTGTATTATTTCTTATCTTAAGTTAAATTGAAAATATGTGATATTGTCCGTATTCTTTGTCGATCGGCGGACCATATGACCTTCAGCCATTTCAAATATTTTTTCTCATTGGTTTTAAACAGAGCAAGAACAGAAGATATCCACTGTTCAGATGTTATGACTGCCTCACTAAAACCCAAAGAAATAAAACACTATGTAATGGCATGTACACCTCCAGCTTTTTGTCAAAGATTTGTGTTTTTAAGGCTCTGTCCTTTTCTGAAACCACCCATTTTTAGCAGCAGCAAAACATATACTGACAGGTTTTCGTTTATCCATTTATAGTTCTCTTTCTGGCCATTTTAGAGGCACCTAGTGTTCACCATTTGTACTACACATCAATTTAAAGGTTTTCACTCTATCATCATAATATTAAGCTTAATTTTTAAAGCTTTGTTAAGAGTCTCTGGTAGAATAAGTTCATAGTATTGCGTCAGTGGCTCATATGACCTGGGAGCTATTGAAGAAATCGGATATTTATTTAATGTAAAAATTAATAAAAAATCTGTTAAAATGAAATAAAAACAAGTGTGCCTATCTATTTGAACAATTTAAGACTGGTTTTAAGTTACTGGGTCACATATTCTGGGAGGTATTGAAGAAATAAGATATTTATTTACAGTAAAAATTCATAGAAAATAAAAAAATCTGTTAAAATTGAATAAAAAAGGGTGTGCCTCATCTGTGCCCTCTAGTAGAACATTTTAAGACTTATTTGGAGTGAGTGGGTCTCATAACCTGGGAGCTATTGAAGAAACATGCCAGATATGTACAGTAAAAAATGTAAAAAATGTGTTAAAAATAAATAAAAACATGTGCTATGGTGTAGAACAATTCCACAGTATTGTTTTGACACTGTGCAAGAAAGCTATTAATTTTGGTTTCTCAAGAGTGCTCGCATTGGAACTTTATCGATGGGCCCTAAATCAAATACCATGTTTCCGAGGAGGGAGAAAACGAGGAGCCAAAGCCACATTCAGTCCGCCTTTTTCGGCCCGCATAGGAGGGAGACACTGCTAACTATGCGGAGCTTGAATATCCAGCATCAAAAATGCAGAAATAGTAGATCATAGCTTGTGTTGTGTCAGTGATTTTACAGCAGTCCCTCATACTAAAAAACGGGAGAAAATCTCCTGCACAACCAGAATCTTGCGCAGCACAAGTGGCCATTTGTTACGATTGACGAGGGGTTTGAGAAGACTGGTTGCTGGTAGCATCATCTTAGCGCCCCCTTTAGGAAGGTGTCACACCTTACTATTCAAAGTAGTGCTAAAGTTAGTGTGAGACCATTAATAATTAAAGGAAACAAATGTGAAGCCAAGCCTTTAGTAACAAACTGCCTTAGAATGACTATAAAGGTTATAATTTCCCATTTAACATGCTGAGTGGCCTAAAGAGTCTTAGTCCAATATGCAGGTTTTCACTTCAGTGGTGTTGCCTTTCTGTTAGTTTCCTGCCTTATGTGAATGGGTTAACAGGCATCTTCATTTCGTTTTTGGAAGGCAACCATTTGAATCAGGAAAAACATCTTAACCGTAAAAGACCTTATGACCAAGCACTGCACTGAAAACCTTTTTGGGTGACATCAACATGTTTGTGGAAACACCAAAAGGAGCAGACGAACCGTGGTATGTGAATCATGCAATCCAGCTGTCCTGGGCTGGATTGCATAATTGACTTTCTGGAGCACTCTTCACTTTTCCAAACCAATTGCGGTCACCTTGAACAACAACAATCGCACTTGTCCAAAGTTCTTTATCGTTTAAAAAAATCCTGACTTTAGCTGTCTTAAGTAAAGTGGAGAGACCGCCATCAGCTATAGCTGTGAGGTACGGCTTGTAATTAAGGCCATTTCTAGCTTGTAGGTTTTGCTGCTGTTTATCGACCTTCTGATGGATGCTTACGTTGATCTCTGCCTTTCATTTGGGTAAGTTTAACATTACCTTCAATGTTACCAGAATAAAAAAACATTTATTTGCTAAATAAGACTTAAGTTTATCCTGCTGCCTTTTAAATGTCTTGAATGTCAGCCATAATCTTAAGCGTTTCCCAAGTTAACAGTAATGTTAGGTAGTGATTTTCAAGTACGAATTTACATTGCATCAAAATAGATACAAATAGTTAGGCAAAAACCAACAACTTGACTTTTCTGGAATGTCTAGAACAGGTATGAAATGATATAGGTATATATTCAGATTACTTATATATTAATGATTCACAAATAATGCCATCTCAAGACAATTTAAAAGACAAACACCTGATATATATACATGTATAAATACAGTATTTTAATGAGACAAAATCTAATTCAGTCCCTTCTAAAAAAGCATGTTGTGAGGGGACCGTCGATTGAACGAGTCATTAATTTTGTAGCGATCCATTATACTAAGCATGCAATTGTGCAACAGAGGAGAAGACAATAACCCTTCATTAGAAAGAAACCTTAAGCACACCAGAACCTGGCTCAGTATGAATGACCATCTGCCATGATCAACTGGGGATTTTAAAAAACAGAGCAATCAAACAAAAAATTAAAAACTTTGAGCACCGGTCAAGGAAAACTTTCTAAGGTATTGGAAACTACATAGTTAATAGCAACTGCTGCTGCATTAGTATCGTAGCTTTATCTAAGACAAATATCAGAAAGCTCCGAACCAGAAGTAAAGTCAATGGAATAACAAAAGTCCTTAGCAGTTGCACTAAAAGCTCTTGAAAACAGATATACCCAAATGTATCATATATAGCAGGAATATTTTAAATAGTTGTTTTGTAATGGTCGGATCAAGAGGAAGGTCAGGGTTGTCTTAATTTTAGGAAGAATTCTTCTTTTCACACTAATCTCCACAGTATCAAACAACAATATCACATTAAACATATTATCTATCTATCCTCTTTGCTACTTTTTGGAGCAAAGAGGGTAAAGTTAAAAAATGTCATTTTTTTTGTGCTCATAAATAATCTGAACTAAAATTAACATTTGATCAGAGAGAAGTTTTAGATTACTGAATGTAAAAGGTTTCTTTGCAAAGATTAGCAAAATATAACTTTTCATCATTAACCCACATCACACTTAATATCTATTTTGTATAATTGTTTAGACTTCCTGTGTGGATTGCAACTGTTTTCCACACTGCTAAGCGCCTCAGAGATGATCCTGCTCGACGCAAGAAGGTCTACCGTCTCCTGCAGAGGAAACTGGTCAGTGGAGCCAATTGAGGGGCCTATCCGTATAGTCAAACAACCAGACATGCAGGAATTTGTGGTTATGTTTAACTCTAACAACCTCCTTGATTCTCCATACATCTGGACTAAGATATTGAAAATGGAGAAACAAATATTTTCTTCTAAAGGTCGTTTTCATATTCATTGATTTAATCGTATAATATCCACAGAAATGTAAATCTTTTCTGTAGTTATACCCAACAGGTATTCAGGTATGTACAGGTTGTTACAATGTTATGATACAGTAATAATGCCATATTAAACCTGTGATTTTTTTAAAGTCAATGTGTTATTTATATCTGAGCGTAATTAGCCCTTTTTCTATCTCTTTGTTCATCTGAGTAAGACCTTTATGGTAAAAAACTTTTTTCTTTAGATTAGCAGTCATTCAAAGAAACACCTGTAATTTATTTTGAAAGAGTGAAATTATTAAACAAGCCAAACTCCAAACTAAACACAACAGGTGTAAACAGAAATAAAATAAGTGTTTTTTTCTTCATTTTTTTCTGCTTCCAAAAAATTTCTATTACAGGTGTTTCATGGGGTTGGTGTTAAGGAGAGTCAGTGTCAACCTACCTATGTTTACCCCGCTGAAGTGAAAATGTTGGTGCGCTCTGCTTTTCCAAAGAACATCCGTGACTACCCTAACCCTGATCATGATAATGTGAGTTATTTTTTTAAATTATTGTAGATACATCTACATATAGTCAATCTGATTTGAGGTCAGTTTAGAAATATACCAGATATAAAACCAAGAGCAACAATTTCCCTAGCATTATGGTAGATCCTTAGTTATTCCCAGACAGTATTGTCCTTACTGTGAGTTCTGGATCTAGACTAGTTGGACATCAATGGAAAACCTTTTAATAAAAGCATTTAGGAGACATTATGATCAAACTATTTCATAGTAGGGATTACAGTGGTGATGGCACTGTAAATCTGTCATGTTTTGATTTGGCCTTTGTACCCACATGAACAGGAAACTGAACAGACAGAGAATCAGATTCATGAGATTTATTCAACAGAGATTGCTAATGGGGTCTTGGAGCGGAAACGGCTGGAGAACGACATGTAGGAACTGGTAAAATTGGAAGGCGGCACATAGATTAGGAGTGGATCTTACTTTGAAGCTGAAGTGGAAGACCCCAGAGTGTGGTGAGCAAAGCTGAGGCTGTGGGCTGAGGGATCTGCTGATGGATGTTGTCGGGAGCTAGAGGTTGTAGAGTTGTAACTGGTTATCTTGAAGGTAGGGAGCATGGATGAGACACAGTCACCTGGGTTGAGTATACACAAGAGAAAGTTACAAGGGACATTACAGGTAAAAAAACAACAAAAAATTATGGAATCAACAAGAGAATGGCTCTGAGGGGAAATGCTCCATTAGCAATAAACAACTTGTAAATAGAGAGCCTCTCCTCTTATCCAGTTGTGCTGATTAGCTAATGAGAGGCACCTGTGTGGAAACAGAAGTGACACTGCAGAGCTCCGGCCTGGCATGCAACTTCCATACAAACTCTGCAGGAGAAACTGGGAAGTAGTAGGACACAGACCCCTATTCACAGCTCATTTAATGACAAAATCAAGACCTTTTTTCTTTTGACTCTACTTGACTATGACAGAAACTCTTGAATGCTAGAGACTAAATCCTGGCTTTTGTATCTATCTGGTGCTGCATTTGATTGTCAGTTGTCAAAGAGAGAGAACTCCTTTGCTTTAGAAGAGACAGAAACTGTCCTGATCACTGGTCGAGATAAAAAAATAAAACCTTAGACCAAGGAAAACCTGCTTTAATACAGATGCTGAGTAACCTGAATATTATCATCAAAGGTTGAGAGGAAAAAGCACAACTTTGTTCACAGGTTGCAGACCAAACTGTTTGTGCGACTTTTAACCCTACTGTGAGGCCCCAAAAATGAAAATATATAGGTAAGATGACTACCAAAGCCCACAAACATTTAATTGGGCAATCACATTTCACCAACCTCGTTGGATCCGTAGGTAGCAGTTTGATCTGATGCATTATTGTGAAATAGCCATGAAAATATGGGTTCACTGCAGTATAGAATGTGTTTGCTAATGTGTCTGCAGTTTCAATACTGCTTGTTTTTTTAGTAAAAGAGCTTACTACCAAAAAGGTTCATATTCTCATCAATACCTGGTGTGAACTTTAAAGTAATAAGTTTAACCGTCAGAGTTGAGTAAGAGCCACATTATTATGTCTTATGTTATGATATCCCACTTTTATTCTATTTTGTGGATAATTGGGGAGCATGGAGACAATTAAGTAAAACAAACTGTATTTTTTATCCTAGCCCTGGAAAAGTATTATCAAGGGTTTATCCCTTTGCGCAGCAGAGGAAGTGGCTGGCAGTAATCATAGCTCAATTCCAGACAATCTTTCCATTAAAATGACAAATGCCAAATAAATATGGAACTCAAATCTATGAAACCCTCAAAGAAGCAATAGAACATCTGGCAATACAAGACTAAAATGGGAGGATTGTCAAATACCTGGAGGCATTGGTGGAACAGATTCAGCAGATAACCTGACTTCAAGACACAGAAAAGTGTAAGGAGGAAGTGACAGCAGTATCTCCTGATTTGGCTGAAGAAAAACTTGTGGAACCAGAAGAGTCCATGACGGAGATTGAGGATAACACATCTGAGGTCTGGCGTGGATTTTCTTATCAAAGTGGGAGAAAAGACAACTCATTAATAAGAGAAAGACTGGACTTTGTCTTTATAAGTTTATTCAAAGGCATACAGCGTTTCAAGACCCTGTGTCTGAGCAAGTCAGAGAAGCAGAGCCCCGAACAGAATTTACAGAAAGTATTTACATTTTCTAGCTTCTTCCTATACGCCTCCTTGTTCTCTCTGATCTTAATTTTGAGATGTCTCTGTATACTCCTCCAAACTCTCTGTCTCGCTTACTAAAAGCTCTTTTTTCACGTTTGACAGTTCCTTCAGGTCACTGGTGATCCAGGGTTTGTTGTTAGGGAAGCATCCCACTTTTCTGGTGGGGATGATGTTGTCCACACAAAAGTTTATATAGCCAGTCACACACTCAGTCATGGCATGGTTTGCAAATTGAACTCCAGTCAGTAGCATCGAAACAACCCTGTATCAGCATCATGTGATCACTTTCTAACAGTCAGTGTATTAACAGGTAGTCTCTGGTTTATATTCTGGGCAGAGAAAAACAAGGTTGTTATCTGATATCCCCAGGGGGGGGGTTGGTTCGGAATGCTATGAATTCTTGACATTTGTGTAAAACAAATCCAATGTCTTGTTTTCTCTGCTAGAGCAGCTGACAAACTGTTGAAGTATTCCGAAATATCCGAAATATTGCAGATATTGCAACAAAAGAATTTGGGTGGTGTGTCTGTAGCTTAGCATCAATGGAACTGATGACATCACATGCATTGTCGGCAATGGCTGATGGTGGAATGGCGGAACAGCTACAAAACAACACTGGTGAAAGTGTTGGTAAATTATATGGACACAAACTTACTGCCAGTAGTTCAATGTCTGTACTGTGGAGACGACACTTGACAGCAACATGTCCTGGGAGACACCATCTGTTGTTGACAAGCACTGCCAATCCTCCCCCTTTCCTTTTCCTGCTACTCTTTAAATCCCGATCTGCTCTTTTAGTCAGGAAACCCGCCAGAGAGACGTTGGACTCGGGGATATGATCTTGCATCCATGTCTCAGTAAAACACATAATACTGCATTCCCAATACTCTTGCTAACTCCTTGTCAGGGAGTGAAGTTCATCCAACTTGTTAGCTAATGATCTTAGATTGCCCATGATTATGGATGGTAGGGAGGGTTTGAAATTTCTCCTTCTCCTTCTTTCTCTCCTCTTTCGTCATGTTCTGCATTCATGACACCTCCTTTTTAAGTTGTCGTTGTCGTATTATTTCTTCATTTCCAATGTTAATCAACTGCTCCCCTGTTCCTATGGTTACGCATCATAACAAAAGAGCAAAATGTATAAAAGTCCAGCTGTATAAAAACAACAACAAATATCTGTTAAAAAAAAAGCTGTTTATCCAAAAAAATAAACAGGAATGAAATTTTGAAAAAAAGGAGGAACGATAATAATGAAATTTGAGGAGCTACTCCAACGTGCTCCCACCTTGAACGGCGCAATTCTAGAATCATTGACTTGTAGCATTCACTCCCCCTGAATCAGTACACTGAAACTATAGCTTGTGTTGTTGTTGAGTTTACAGTAATCCCTAATAGTGACCATGCATGTAGCAGCAGTGGAGAGGAGAAACTCCCCTTTAACAGGATGAAACCTCCAGCAGAACCTGGCTCAGCATAAGCAGCTGTCTGCCAAGACCGACTAGGCGTTTAAAGAGACAGAAGACTAAAATAGATGCAGAGGATAAAATAAGGAAATCTTAAAGACCTGTTTTATATGGGACTTAAAAGACATATCTTGATTAAAAATAACACCAAAAATAATAAAGTCTATCTTTTCAGAGTTCAAAAGCAAAGAGTTTAAAGTCATCCACATCTTTGTTTTTAAAACATGCCTGTAATCTACCAAACTGACTCGATTGATCAGGATTGATGAATAAATACAGTCGAGTATCATCAGCATAATAGTGGAAATTAACTCCATGCTGTTTGATGATTTTACCCATAGGAAACATATATATATATATAGTAAATAGAATTGGTCCAGGTACATAACCCTGTGGTTCTCCACAAGTAACCCTACAATGTGAAGAAGATTTGTCATTTACATGAACAAACAGATCTATCAGACATGTAAGATTTAAACCAGTGTAATGCCAATATAAGGATTTTGAGATTGACGGTTTCAAAAGCAGCACTGAGATCTAACAGAGCTAGAATAGACACAAGTTCATTTTCTGGGGCTATGAGAATTTTTTTCAAAAATTATGCCACAAAATGGTCTGACAGTCAATCAAATGAAGCGCTTATCAAAGTTGCACAACAGTTATAAAGATTTTTTAACTCGACACACACATAAGACCCACTGTATTATATACACAGCTGACTTTTGAGAAAATGTAATGCTTCCAAATGTGCCTTATAGTCCGTAAAATACGGTAAATAGAGGGAGTTGATTATCCACTTGCTGCAGCCAGGTCTCTGTGAGACAAAGCAAATCAGTTTGATTATTACAAATCAAGTCATCAAGATTAAAAGACTTTGAAGAGAGAGATCAATGTTCAATGTTCTGATGTTTAATAAGCCACATTTAATAGTTGTACATTTTTATTCAACCTGACATGTTTTTATCTTTATGAGATTTTTACGATTAGCTCTTTTTGGATTGATCTTTTATTTATTTGGTTTTTGCCATGTGCAAGACACCGTCTAAATCGGATATGGGACGTGTGGGTAACAGTACAGAACCTGCAGACAGGAGTTTTAAACTACAACTCTGCTTCCTGATCTGGACCCTGGTTTAGACAGATATTCAGAATAAATTGCGCTAGACCAAATGAGTAAAGTAGGGGCATTAAATATGGCTGTTCACCCTACCCCCACTGTCAAGTTGTTGGAACACGGTCAAAATCCTTTTCATTTTGGACCATATCAATATCATTAATGTCCTCAATAGGATAAAATAACTAATTAAAAAAGTGTTAAAATACAAATAAAAAGCTGTCTTTGCATTTCATGATGACTTGATACAATATATTAATGTTGGACATATTTTCACATTAATACAAGTTTGGTATTCTTGAGGTGAAAACCACCTAATTATTCAGCGTTGTTCTTCTCTACACCTCTCATCGGTTCTTTGGATACTTTATGCCAAAAAAGTAGAGAAGCAGCGGTGGATTTCTGAATGCAGCTTTAATAATACGAAATGAACGTTCAAGTTGGGAGAAGACTTCAAGCTGCAAAATACCAAGTGTCTCAGTGAAGAAAATAATGCTGTTTTGTTTTATACCCCCAGTTTTACAACAGCTACAACCTTAGTTCAATCTGGCTGAGTGCCTCCCAACAGATGTTTACATCGAGGACACATACTTCTTGTGAACCTTCATATATCTTGATGAAACCCAGGAGATCTCCTAACCCTCCCCCTCTCTGTCTCAGGCAGTTCTACTTCTACTCCCACTGCCCTTATCAGAAAGGAGGTCGCTGGGTCACTTCTGCACAAAACTCTCATTCAGCTTAACCTTAGCTCTTACTTTCCAAGTTGTAGTTAACAAACAAGTGATTATAATATGTGCATGTATTCAAAGTTATAGTTGTCTTAAAAATACTAATTAACACAGCAATGATTATAGTCAGAAGTATATGAGTAAAGATAATTCAAATAGAAAGGCATAACTCCATCACCAGTAGCATTAAATATTTACATTAACTCAGTCTGTCTAAGACACAGTGGTTCTGTCCATACTGCCCATCTGGAGTTTTCTCTCACAGAACAATTCTAAAGATATTAAAGCAATAACACAAAGATAACCGAACTGGGGAGCGCACCTTTGACAATAAAACAAACAAAAACAAAAGGGAGGGGAGGTTCAAAACAAACCCAAGTTTGGTCAGGTAAAATCTGATCTGACTGGTTTCACATACTCTCTCCATTTGGTCCAGATATTATAAAATCTTTCCTTCTCAACTTTGAGGGAAAAGGAGATCTTCTCCATAACATAAATCTCGTAAACTATTTCAATCTATTCATCGATAGTGGTGGTGGTGGTAGGGGGGTCCACTTTTTTCCGTTTCCTAGTGACACATTTCTTACTAGTTGACAATAACATAGTCAACAGTTTTTTGTCTTTTATGTTCCATGTTTCTGACATTATATCTCCCAATAACATAGTTTCACATTTCAATGGAATGTTCACGTTGAATATATTTTTAATATGTTTGTGGATCTTTTCCCAGTATGGTTTTATTACTTGGCAGTCTCAAAAAATATGGAAGTGGTTGGTTCCATTTGACCCACAGAGTCTCCAACAAGCATCCCCGTTGCCCAGGTGGCGTTTTTGAGTTGGTGTGATGAAAAATCTTGTGATATTTTTCCAGCAGAACTCCTGCCAAGTGTTTGATCCAGTTGAGGTCCATTGTAGTTGAGATATTATCTCTCAGCTTTCCTGTGTAATTATTATCCTTATTTCTCTCTCCCATTTCTTTTTTATGTATTCTGTATTCTTTGTTGCAACTCTTGGGCATGCTGTGGTGGCATAGGGGTTAGCGCGGCCCACTTTTGGAGGCCTTGAGTCCTTGACGTGGCAGTCGTGGGTTTGACTCCCGAACCTGACGACATTTGCCGTGTGTCTTCCCCACTCTCCTTCCCCCTTACCTGTCAGGCTACTTTCATATAAGGGACACTAGACCACACAAAAGACCCACTGGAGGAAGAAAAAACAACAAAAAAACACCTAAACACTTGAGTATAATGGAGCGTGGCGGCGCATCCCTTCAGGGCTACGGTCCCAGCAACCGGTGAGCCCTTTCAATCTGCAGGTTGGGCATATCCTGCTTGAGACCTTCCACAAATGAGACCATTGCTGTCGACAGGGCCAGCCCAAGCCCCGTGGGGCCCCACGCAGTGTTGGATTGTGAGGATTGTTGATCATTCAGACACCTACAATAAATTTAATGCAGCTGTACTAGTGTTGTTTAATTTCTATTGACAGCCCGACATGTCTTTACACACCTGTGTTATAAGTTGAAATTATGCCATTGCTTTTTCTCTAAAGCTAAAATAATCAGAAACATAAGTAATACTAATGCAATAATAATATGAATAGTATCAAATTAAGAATGATAAATCATGTCCAGGTTGCCACATATGATTTTTTATCTTAAAGGGTAACACTTCTAGCTACAAGAGTGGCCTGGGTTCAATTTACAGAATATTCCAACATTTTGGTTTAAAAAAGTGCAACAGTAATGTGCAACAATAAGTTGTAGAGCAAGAACAAAAACATGCAACAAGTAACACTTAGATATATAAAAGTAACAAAAAACTCGGCCTAACGCTGCAGGATGGTACGGAAATTACCACAGCACAGAGGACAAAAAGCTGCAACCAATGCATAACTGACAAAACCCAAAACGGTGAGGGTGCGTGAAGGTTGGCAGAGAGAAAGGTTAGAGTAAATGTACGGGAAATTTCGATGTTAGTTTTGCACTAGGTCAAGGGTCTCAGATCCTAATCTATAAAGTGCAAACTCTTTTGAGTGTCTTTAGATTTTTTTTTTTAATAATAATTATTATTATTAGACAGATTTACTTTCTAGCCTTTGCAACACTTTCTAAAACAAAACAAAAATAAAACATACGTCTTCCCTTCAAAAGATCAATTCAGCCAAGACATAGACCGGCTGGAGCTAACGACAACATTTGCTAAAAGAAGGCAGTTTTAAAGATGGCTAAAAACTGTAGAATAATCTTCTCGATGAGGGATAAAAAAATAAAAATAAACAGTGCAGAGTTAAATATGTCAATGTCCCTGTTGCTGACAAGCAGCATTCAAAAACAATTAAGAATAAGTGGATGAACTTGAATGATGATGAAATGACTAAGCCTTCCCAATCCTACTAACTGCTGAGCACTATTGCTCAGCTGTCTCAAAAGGTGCACAACCCCTTTTTCTTGTTTACAATAAACCCTAATTTACCTTTCCTCAACACCTCAACTTCAGTTTATAACCAGCTAATAATGTCTATACCAATACCTTATGTACTTTTACTTCATCCTTATGTTATTATTGGTTTATATTTAATCTGAATTCTTATTTCACAAACCACCAATTGCTGTTACATTTGTAACAGTCTTTTTTTTAAAAACAATAGATGTTATTTTATCATGTTATAAACAGCTGCCGGACTCGTTCAAAAACAAACAGAATAAAATAAACAGTAAATATCACCCAAATACCTAATGATATAGATGAAGTTACCTTAAACGAAGTAACCCAGATGGTAACACAAACAATAAATAATTACATGAAATCACTCTTACGGCTTTGTACATGCCTGTAACTAAAACTATGTGCAAAAGATTTAGTTATAAAAAGTACAGGAAATAAACACAATTATTGCTCACATTTGACTTCTATTACCCTGGTCGTTCCTCAATATAGACTTAATAATATGCTCTTGGGGGCCCCCTAGTTGCCTTGGGCCGGGTCTGGTGGTCGATTCCTTTTCGGATCCTTCTGGCACCCGATAGATCCTTATGTTCTCACGTCTAGAGCGGCTTTCCAGGTCTAGCAACTTGTCCTCCAGGTTGGTGTGCAGTTTCAGCATAGCTGAATTCGCTCTTCCGCCTCGTCCTGTCTGGTATTTGCCAATTTTTTCTCTTATTGTCTCTAATTGTTCTTTGTTTTCTTGGCAAACCCTCGTATTTCTTGAAAAATCATTTCTGAGTCGGCCATTTATCCGCACTTCACCTGTTGCTTGTTAGCTCAAATGTGTTAGCTGCTAAATGTTGCTGCGCTCGGTCTTTCTCTCCCACCTGTCTTCAGACGACGTTTATTGCTCAAAGTGGTGATATTGATTTTTTCCCCAATAACTTTGCTTTTTGTTAAATAATTTGTTTGTTTCTATGGGGATATTTCACCAGTTCCTCTGGTTCAACCGGGAGCTCACTTGTTATGCAGCCATCATGGTGGTGTTCCGACCGGAAGTTCAGGGCCAATTTTTGACAGTATGCTGTTGCTTAAGCAATGAATTTCCATGATCCAAAATGAGAACTGGACATGGTAATAAGCTGCTGAAAACCAAAAACTATGGGCAAGTAGGTAACAAACAATTGAGAAAGTGTATGTCAGTTATGTAATGCTTTTAGCGGAAGGGAACCCTTTTGATCAGTGGCGGTTGCTATGTAGGTAACAACTACATTAATAACATGGATGGGCAATTAAAGGGTTTGCTTGGCATACCACATTCTATATAGGGCTGCAACTAATGATTATTTTCATAATTCATTAATCTGTCGATTATTTTTACGATTAATCGTTTAATTGCTTTTTATTATTAATACATTTTCCCATATAAGCTATTAAAACAAATTTTTATTAACAAAAAGGAAAACAAGAGAAATGTGCCTGTCATGTTGTTTAGTCTGCGGACCCACATAAACCAGAGAACTCTGAGGAGTATAATAATAAGGATTTATTGAAATGGATAATGTTTCCTTGGACCAGGGTATTCCCCTGGTCCAAGGACACATTAACAGCAAACGGGAAACCAGCGGCAATTGGAACCAGCGGTGATCAGCAGCGGGATCGACAACAGCAAAAGGAACCAGAGATGAGGACGTCTGATGGCAACGGGAGGCACAGGTGAGTAATCCGACAGCAGTGAGAGCTTGGTGAAGTGACAACAGGGAACGGGATAATTTGAGATGTCTTACACAGGCGGGAACCAGAGGCAAACGGTACTCAGAGGAACAGAGGACGACGTGGGAAACTGGGAACACTGTGAGGTAAGCAGAGTTGGAATATTGTGCAAGGAACGGATGGGAAGAATGAACAGAAACGATCTTACTTGATGAACGCCAGGAGAATTGATTGGTGAGTCCTTCCAGTAATGTTATGGTTGGTTGTCCAAGGGGTTGTGTGCGGCGGAGAGAGGATGAAGGAGAGCGAGCACACCGAGCTGGAGGAAGGAGCGGTGAAACCAGATGACTGAGCAGACCGGAGAGTTTTCTGTACGTTGAGTATACTGACTCCGTGGATAACCTGGGGAAAGGCAAGCACAGGAAGCAATAAGAATGGCGAGGGGAAAAAGGCAAAGTAACAAAATAATCAAAGTATCAAAATAACAAAACATGGAACTACTTACGATCAAACTATAGAGAAGGCGAGAGACAAAAACTAAACTGGAGATTAATACTTAGACACAAGAAGGCTGGCTCAGAGATGTACGTTACCAAATGCAACTAATACT